>AYEL01091905.1:0-65984 GCA_000484575.1 Olivierus martensii | reverse complement strand
TTTATTTATTTGATATTTGTACATTTATTTATATTTAACAATTTAATTTTTAATAATGTTTGCTGCAATTTGCATTTTTGAATTCTGTTCTATCAACAGAATAATGTATATGTTCGACTGATGATGACTATTGAATGACCAAAAACATTTCCTAAATAAATAAGTATTTAATCTCCTACTTTTGTGTTTTAATTTATTTCATTTTATTAATGGTAGGATGAATCATTATATAATTATTTAAAATTTATTTTCATAATTTCTATATTAAATAATTTAATGAATAATTTGATTAGATTTATTTTTGTCTAATAAAACTAAAGGTTTTTATATATGGTAAAAGTGTGAAGGCCGTCTATGTAAATTAATTAAATAAAATAAAGAAATATAATTATGGCTTTGGGTTACTTAATTACCATATTTGATTAGATACCACATTTTAAATAAATTTTCACAAATCCATATCGTAATAATAATATATCTGATAATGATATAGTTATAACAGAATTTAAATATTTCTAGAGGAAGTGTTTTTTCTGTTATAACATTCTGAATAAATTCTGAAAAAATAATGCTAAGTACTGTAAATAAGGAAATCAGAAAATTGTTTTATATAGACAAAAAAATTTAGCAAATATTTTCAATGTAAGCAGCTGAACAGTAATAAATATTTGTAAAAATGAAACTGAGAGGGGAACCATCTCTCTGAAAAAGTCCTCAGACTGTTCACTGAGCATAGTTAACCAACAAAGATCAGCAATTATGTTCCATGAATGAAACAAATCCATTTTTTTCAGCTAAAGTTATAAGAAGAGAAATGGCCCTTTATATATATATATATGAATATGTACCATAGAGAATGATTAAGTTATTATAATTTTATGTTGCATGAATTTGGACTTCCAGGAAGAAGTACTCAGACACAATCTCTCTCATTGCAATATATGATAGATCATTTGGATTTTGCTTACCAGTATCAACATTTAAACAATTTGGATTGGCAGTCAACAATGTTTTCAAACAAAAAATATTTTTCATCATGCCTTTTCCCTATAGGTCTGTGACCACAGACTTATAAGGAAAGGGTATGATGGTCTATATGTTGTGTCTAAAACACAAAAGGATGATTTTCTATAGGTAAAATGATTTTTTAAATTAAACGAGCTGGTAACAGAAATTGCAAAACTTTATGAATAACAAATTAAATATTTTGGTCACGGCTACTTAATCAAAAAAAATGCAAATTTTTTAACAGTAGCAATCATCAATTCAACCATTCTATCAATTGACTGATTTCAGCTCCACCTTCTATTTTCCCAGCATTCTAGTGTTATTTCCAACATGGCTGCTACATGACGGAAAACAATCAATCTTTAACAGTGTGTGGTGTTATAAAAAAAATATAATGGTCTTTTATTGTTGCGTATTTGGATGCACAAAGTTGGAAGGTAGAGATGACATGTCCAGTGCCGTACCAAGGAATTGGCAACGGGACAGTTGCCAAGGGTGCAAAAATCTGAAGGGCGCTCGAAACGTGAAGCAAAACTTTCTTACAACGAAAAATACAATATAAACTATACATTTATTAAAGGTTTTGTTCAAAGCTTAGATTTAAAAGAACCATAATAGGTACCCATTCATGCAGGTCATTTCTGTTTTAACCAACATTATTGTTTTAAACAAAGTTTAACAATAAAATCAATAATATAAATTAAAATAACTAATTAATTAACATTACATTGTGTAATTATTATTCTTTCATCTGTATTTTGATGTTTTTCTAAACACCGATATAACGAACAGTATAAGTAATTACTATATTAATAAATAAGGATATTCTTAACTTACTATTCTCCCAGTACAGAATATCATATGAAAAACTTTTCCTTGTAAAATTCTTAAAATTTTAACACGGATCAAGCTTCATTGATTTGCAAAACTACGTAATGATTTTTCTCTTATCAAACATAAACCAACTAATTTTATAAATTAGTTTAATAGTTTTTGATCTTATATTCGTGACGTATTTAAATCGATAATAAATATCAAAGATATTTTTCGAGAAAAAAGCATTTTAAGAATCGGAATTCATCTGCAAGTTAATAAATTATTTTTAGGATTTGATAAATACTATACTTCACTTCATTATCATTTATTCATTTTATTATACATTAGTATAGCAATTGACAAGTTCAGTAATCAGGAATGATTGGATATCAGCCTAAATTTATCAAATGGATAATGAAGTTCGTTATATCGGTGTTTAGAAAAACATCGACATATAAATGTAAAGAATAATAATTACTAAACATTTTAACTCTTCCAAATAAAGTTGTAATTATGGGAAAATAAATTATCAGTCAGGATGGCCGAGCGGTCTAAGGCGCCAGATTTAAGCTCTGGTCTTCGTATGAAGGCGTGGGTTCGAATCCCACTTCTGACAGGAGTTTTTTTTTAAACTTTTGCGTTGCCTCTTGGTCTTAGAGCATAATTCATTGCAGACACTCGCTTACAAACATGAACAAATGCTGTATTCCTTGCTTTAATTTTAGTTCTGATTTTTAAAAGTGTATAATTTATAAATACAGTCATAAATCATTATTCTGTCAGATTTATGGCTTAAATTATAGTTTTCTTACAGAAAGTTTCCTTGTGTAATTATTGTTTTGTAACACTAAATAAATTCATCTATTATGTTGAAAACCTTAGCGTTTCCATACGGCTAATCTGGCCGAATAGATGCGAAATTAGTGAAATAAAGACGATGAATTAAAATCGAAGATAGAAAAGAAATATAGATATTGATTCTATATATATCGAGCAATGTTAATGATGTCTTTTCTATTCTCGATGTAACCTTCAATATTACATAAATGAAGACTGTGTGTTAACTTTTTGTCAGGAAGGCGTATAGTACTGTATATGGCGGCAGGCCATTAAAATATCAGCTATAGTCTATAAATTTATGTCTGATTTATGAGGTTAGGGCATGATATAGTTTTTGAATTAGTAATAAGAAATGAAGATAAATAATTACTTAAATTTTGTTTTATCAGAAAGATTTATTTATTTATTCTCCTGTTTAATTTTAGAAATGTTTGAGGAAGGCTGCTCTACTGATAAAACAAGGAGAAATACCCTGCGTTTCTTTATGCAGCGGCTATACAGCGTAAATGACGTCTTCAGCTAGTTTTAGAAGGTCTAGTGCGCCACAACATCTATACTGTATTGTTACCATCTTTCAAAAGAATTTCTAAGTCGTCGCAGTTTTTTCTTCATTATTAATTTGGAAAAGTCTATACAAAATCTAAAATTACCAATGTAATTATTTCTTAATTCGTTTACAAAAATTTAAAATAAGATTGAAAATTCACTTCGAAACAGCGCCCACCTTGTTATGGCGCCAGTCTGTAATGCAGGCCCATTTCCGCCGGCCCTACCATATAACGGATGACTGTTATAAAAAATAACGATTTTTATTTATTTTACTTGTCGTCGTCATCAATGATCATCGCTCATCACAATTTGTATACAAATTATATAAGTGAACCAATTCCTTTCCATAAAAAAAGTAATGTCTTGCAATTGCACAGAATCAAAAAAGTTTTTTTACGAATAAACCTTGAAATATCAGCTATCAAAATATATAACAACAATAAGACTTAAAATAAAATTGGCGGTTAAAAATACAACTAACGCCATCTGTCGGAAAACAACTAAATTACTTTCCGAACAACCCAATATTTCCAACGTCTATTGAATTAATATATTAAGTTCTGTTAAATATACTATTTCCAACGTCATATCTAATCATTTAGCATTCGACATTACAATAAACTTCCATTCAACTTCAGTTTTTGCGTTTGAAAACATCCATGTGCGAAGCTGTCATCCCTATTTTGTCACTGGACTCGTTCAGTTAGCGCATGTGTACTTGCATTGATGTCGCGGCTAAGCTAGACGGACAGTAATTAGTATTTGCATTATAAAAATTTGAAAAATTTCAAATATATCTCTTTATAATTAATAAAGATATTGCAATTTAATTTAAATATCTTGTTAACAATACTCAAGTTCAAGATTTGATAAACGGGATCTAAAAGAGGTCCCATTTATCAAATCATCTTTTGTGATTTAATTACAAAATACTAATATTTATTTAATATTTTATTCTATTTCAATAACTTATAATGCTGAAAACAGAAATGAAATACAAATAACAACTCATGACACTCAACTTATGACAGGATTTAGTTTGAACATTGCTATTGTAAGTTGGCACAATCATTGGAACATTGCTATTGTAAGTTGGAACATTTTCAACTTTAAATGTTCAAAATTTGTGCATTTTCCACCACTAATCTTTATTATGAAAGTATACATTATTGTAATAAACAAAGAATACAAAATTACAAGAACTAAACATAAAAATAATGCTTTTGGTAAATCAGTCTCCTCTTACACTGGTAGGTATATGAATTACATTGACTAACCACAGAATTACTGATGACATCACTATAGTAAATATGAGAGTCATAAGTTGAGAATGACTTATATATATATTATATTTAAATAATTCTTTCTATATAAATTTTTCAATTTAAGAAGCTATTTATGAAAAATAATTATATAATTCTTCTGCTTGAAAAATAATTATATAATTCTTCTTTTTTGGTCACCAAACTTTAGTAAATTGACAAATACAAGGTAGGATCAAATGAAAATTACAGAAGATAAAAATTTCATTAATTTAAAAAATATAATTGTCCACAAAATCTCAAACATCCTATGATCATTTATTTATAAATTTACATCTGCTATCAAAGCATATTCATTGCTTATTTAATGAAAAATGATTGCTGCTTTTATAAATATGCATCAAAACTGAATTGCATTTAATAAAACTGTTCTCTGAAATTGAGAGATTAAGCCTATTAAAATTTTTATTGCAGATAAATGTTTTAATATGAATAATCTTTTCTATTGCAAAAAACAAAATTATAAATGGATTTAAAATTCAAACAAAATATTGATAGTATAAAAGATATTCTGCCTCCTAATCAAGCTATTCATGTTATTATTCAAGAAAAAAAGCTGCAGAAATATTTCTAGAAAACAGATGGATTATTATGATTCACGAGGTGGCTAATAAACTTACCATTTGTTATGGATCAGCCCAAAAGATTATTCATGAAAATAATTCTTGGGTTTAACTAAGGTCTGTGCAAGATGAATCCCTAGAAGACTTACTCCTGAAATGAAAAGAAACTGTATTGATGTCTGACAGAGACTTCTTGAATGATACAAAAAAGATATAGACAGCTGCTTTGATGACCTCAAATCTAAATTCAACAAATAGTGAATAACTGATTCTACAATCGATTGAAGATTTTTTGATAAAGGAATTATGGCATTTGATTCACTTTTAATTTAAATTATTGATGTTGGTGGAAATTATGTAGGGGGAAAAGTCATAATTCTATTGATGTTACAAATTAAAAATAATTGTTTAAAATTTTGTACATTTTCATTTGATACACCCTTGTATATTTTTAGTCAATTTTTAAATCTCACATTTAATACAACAGATACATTTCTAGAAAATGCAATATAAAGCATTAATACAATAGCAATCTTATTGATAAATAACAGTATATCATATAATGAAGAAATTAAAATTATAAAAATACTGTATTATAATTATGAATAAAATATCATGACAAAGAATAATTGAAAAAATAAAAAACTGCATATTTTATTAAATAAGTTGCCTTAAATTTTTATGATTTTTATATATTTATTTATTTTCCTGTTTATTAATTTTAATTCATTAGTAATATATTGGAATATGAAAATTAAGAATGTGATCTCATTTCATTTATATAAATTAACTATAGAAATATATTTAATTTCTCTCTTTATTATCTGCAGTTAAAGAACTTAAAACTAAACAAAAAAATAAATACAATAAGTATTAACTAAATATACAACTAAATTCATAAAATTAAGATAATTTACAAAATTACCTGAAGTAATTTAGATGCTGTTGGTCTATCTGCTGGATTTTTTTGCAAGCATGAATCAACAAAATGCCTAAATATATCAGACCTGTCGAATTTTAAATTTCATAAGACTATTTAATAATAATTTAAAATGAATTTAAAATTAACAAATTTAATGAGAGATGGCCACTTAAAATTAATGTTTAAGTATATATTTAATTATTACTAAAAATTTCTTAATCTATGAATAGTAAATAAGAATGGAAGGATAAAGTTCATGAATTCAAATTTTTATTAATTTGTTTTTTATAATGCAGAATTGCCATTCATTATATTTTAAGGACTTAGCTATCACATCATAAACTTCAGTTTTTCTTCTGAATATTTAAAAACTTACTAGTTTATATAGTTACTATACACTATTAAAGTATAATATATAGTTAAATATTTATAAAACAGATGGAAAGAAAAATTAAATAAAATTAATAGTTGTTTTCTGATTCAATAATATAAAAATACATGACCTCATAAAAGTGATATTAGATACAAATATTTAGTCAAACTAAAAACTTGTTAAAATTAGAAATTCAACACTGATGTGCTCCTTTAATGAATATAATAATATTTACTAATTTTTTATTCAAAAAGAATAAGAATTGGAAAAATCAAATGTTAAGTTTAATTTTCAAATGATAAAATTCATATTCTTTATACTTTTATTTCCTTGGCAAAATGCTTTCATTCAAAATTTGTAATAATAATAATTTCCTAAAATCTATCAGTAATTTTTATCATCATCATCATCATCATCAACATAATTCAAAACTCATCAATTCCACCATTACCTGAACTTCAGTGTTAATTTCCACCATAAACTTGTCCTTTTGCTGATTTAAGTTCTAATTCATCTTATTTATTTGCCTCCATTATTAAATGTTTTCACAGAATACACATTCAATCAATTTAAAATAATTTTTTATTGAAGGAAATAAGCATAACAACATTTCAATGTAAAATTTATTCAAAATTCAAATTCTCAGATTAAACTTATAAAAACTACTCTGTTATAGAAGTAAATTGAATAAAATTATGCACTTAAAATATAGACTTGATTTTGTTAATTTTTAGTTATATTTTATAGTTAAAAATTAGTATTATAATAAAAATATATATTTTCTAATATTTTTGTTACAACTTTATTTGTAACTCCTTTAGATTAGAGAGAAAATAGATCTTTGTTTTTGCAATAGCAGATAAGTGATCTGTGATCTTGGATATGCTGAATCATAAAAATAGCAATGTATGATTAGTCTATTTTGTGTATTAATGAACTTTAAAACTTTAGTAATTATTTCAAATAAAATATATTAACATTTTTTAAAAACAAAAAAATTACGTGAATTTAGTCAACTACAGTCAGATCCTGCTAACATGAGGTTCAGTAAAACGCGAGTGTGCTTAACAAACAGTTTTACTATAGCTATCTTGATAAGAAATTACTTGTTATATCACTCCTAGACATCTTTGTCATTAAGTAAATTTTTTGTGTGTATTTTAATAAAACAAGTTTTCAAAGTAAAGATATTATTTTATTTTTCTTTCATGACAAACTGAAATCATACAGAAAATTCATATCAATCTTGGAACTTAAATTATCACTCAATTTATATTAATACATTACTGTAACTCACAGTTCACTTAACCCGCAGTTTAGTAACCATGGACCCTGACTACCGTATGTTAACGGGATAAGACTGTACAGTTCTTCCAAAAAGTTTGTCACCCGCTTCGCAGGGGCTGAGCTTACCGGAAGTTGATCAGTTATAAAGTCTGTCAATTCGATCGTGCATAGTGGAAGCTAAAAATGGACGCGTCCGTTCTGACTAAGAATAGGGGTGAGGTATATGAATGAGATGGGTTGATTACAGCGCTCTGAACTAAAAAGACTAATCGCTGCTCACTATTTCAAGCTAGGCAGGCTTTCTAGTTACGAATAGAGTAAATAGATAACACGCTGTAATATCATTTTTTAAATTTTGAATATTGGTAATTATGAGTATGATATTTACAGATTTATTTTGAGCGAGTTTGAAAAAGGTGGCAGAACAATTCCGAGAGGAGTTTAATAAGACTGCACCAAGTAACACAGTTATGCTGTCTATTGTTACGAAATTTCTCCATTCTGGTAGTGTACTATGTCAACGGAAGGGGAAGTCTGGTCGACCAGTAACTGTTTCGACAAATGAGAATCACGCACGTGTTCTCCAGCAGGTGCTGCATTCGCCCCGATGAAGTGTACGACGAACGGCTTTGAAACTGAATGTCAGCGGTACGTCCGTTCGCCGATTGTTTAAGGACATTGGTGGATTTCCATTCCGGATACAGATTGGACAACGCTTGACAGAGCCAGATATGCGAGCCAGGATGGTGTATTGTGGAACATTTTTGGCCATGGTGTACGAGGATCCAGATTTCTAGAATAATGTGTGGTTCTCCAACGAAATTGTTTTTTAATGTTACTGTTTACCGTTTTTATTGATTATCTTTGGTGATTAAGATTGCGAGTGTTAACAAGAATAACATGAAAATTATGTTTAATGCTATTTACGGACGAGTGGCGGTACTCCAACTAAAAATCTTGCCCATATAGCAATGTATATATATATATATAAGTATATTATATAAGAAATTTTGAATTTTTCTCTGGGGTTCAGTGTGCCACTTCTAATAATGCAATGGGCCATAGGTTGGCCACTCCTGCCTTAGATTTATGGGACCCCTGCATAACTGTCTATTGTGCCTATGTTAAAACAAGTATTGGGTTTAATCTCATTAAAATTATATCTAGTATAGTCTTAAAAAGATATGATCTCAATGTATTCTATAAATTATTATGATGATATTAGAGTTGGTATTCATTCATCATATAGCCATTTTTTTCTTTTAGACAGTATAGATGACTTACATTTTTTTTTATAATTGGTTATATTATTATTGGATCTTTATGTTTTAAGATAGCTATAAAGGTATGGACAGATAGGATAATTTTCTTTTTCTTAGGATGTATTTCCTTGGGAAGTCTTTGCTTGCCTTTGTCTTATTAATCATCTGATTAAAAAAATAGAAAGGTCTTTAGTAAATTTTTTACAGTTTATTGTCTATATATAATCTTCTAGCATATTTATATACTCCTTGCATTTCTATCAGTCATTTTTTTGGTCTTTTTGTCTCTAATCAATATAATATTGCATCCCTTCATCCATTTTGTAATTTTGAATGTTACTTTGTATCATTCAAAATTACACTGTTTTAAATTGCCATTTATCATCATTTCTTTATATTATTTTAGAAACTTTTATCTGATCACTTCTTTATTATGTAGTTCTAATGATATCAGGAGTAAATTGATTTCTGGTACAGTATCTAAGATGGGTCTGCTAAATATGATATTATACATAAGGCCTTTTTTAGAATGACTTTTGTGCTATGTTGGCATGGGATATTCTCTGTTGTAATTTTTATCTTTCAACTTCAGTTTTTTGTTTTCAATTAAGTTTATATGTGATTTTTCACTAATATTTGTTATGATAACTATCTTATTGGCTACCTTTTTGATAAAAGTTTGCATATCTTTATGTTCATTTCTGAATTTCTCCTCTTCTGTACTTAGGTAAGATCCTATTATATCTTTTCTTTGTTGATTGCAAATTAACTGTGGTTAATCTGCAATCTTAAAATATTGATAATTAAATATCATTTATCTTGGATGCAATATCTGAGATTTTGAAATGTTCCAGATTTGTTTCTTTATTATAGATAATTGACAATCAAAATTACAATCCAATTAAAATTACAAATATTGCAAAAATTTCTTGCTTCATATAAACAAATTTCTTTTTGTTTTTTTTTTCAGTAAATAGAACATTTGAATATATGTATGTATGTATGTATGTATGTAATTTATATATATATTTTAATATTAAATGCATATTCTCTATAATTTAGATTTTATTTTATTGTTTTTAATATTTTACAAATTATCCAGAGAAATTAATTTCTTATCTACTCCAGTTATAATCAAAATTCTGCTGTATCTCTACTGCTACTTGCTAATAATTTTTATCCTATACATATTCAATGATATGAACTGACTGATTTATTTGGCATTGATTTTGCTTGATTTACCTGTTAGATAGTCTGTGAAATAAATAGTTGTTTTACAATGTTGTTTCCAAAAATTCCTTTTTTAATTTAAAAGTACCAGTTATAGATTTGTTTACACTATTCATATTAATAAAAAAAATCATAAATAAAATCTACATTTAAGTAGTATTTAACAATTTATTTAAAAATGGTAATATTTCCAAATAAATTGCTAAATCCTACTTCAATGCTGACTTTATTTATAGTTGTAATGTAACTGAGCAATTGAAACCTGTATTTGTACTTTTAGGATAGAAATGAATTTTAAACTGTAGGAAGTTCATAATTTATGTTATTGTAAGTAAATATCTGTCTTCTCAATTATCAGGGCAGCAGGGAACTTCAAATTTTTCCTCTTCAGGAATAGATGATTAATGCTCTGGGAGAGTCTTTGCTCCTTGACTGAATGAATCTATTTACTCTATTCTTTGTCTTCTCTTGCTGTACTCCCTTCCATCTTCCATTCCAGCAAGATTGTAAATCATTTGATGTAGTGCAACAGATACCCAATCAATCCCTTCCTTTTCTTTTCTATCAAGTTGAGAATTTCTCTCTCTCCTCATCTGTCCTTTGAAGTACTCTTTTTTAATCACTTTCTCTGTCCAAGAGATCTCCATTATCTCCTCTAGCATCACATCTTGAATACTTGTATTTTATTCCTATCTCTTTTCCCAAGTGTCCAAGTCTCAGAGCATAGAGCTTTGAGCTCTTATTTTTGTCATGAAATAGATCCCTACAGATCAAAATGCCTTTCTTTTTCATGAAGCCATTTTGCTTGTGCAATTCTGAAGCTTTTTTTACTTCTATCTATTGTAATCACATTTCCCAAGTAAAAGAAAGTCTATTTATTCCAAAATCTCGTCTTCAAGCATCACTTGATGGTTTTCTCCATCTTTATAATATACTTTATAATCTTTTTTTTTTCTTGTTTATTTTCATAAAACATTCCTTTTTTAGTAAAAAATTTAACAAATCTAGACCTGAATTGTAGATCAGTTTTATTTTCAGTCAGTAAGGCAATATCATCTGAATATCTTATTATATTAAATTTTTAGTCTTCAATATTAATGTCACCTTGATAGTTCTGAAAATTTCTCAGTTTTTTCTGAATGCAGATTAGATTAGTGATAAGAGATCACATCCTTGTCTCACTCCTTTGCCAATCTTAACCCTGTATTTAGATTTTTCCACAGAAATGCTTTGATTTTTATACAATGGATAAATTACTCTTCACTTGGATACCTGAAATTGCAGATAATAGCAAACACTATATATTGTACATGGTATACCTATTTATGATAAAGTTTAATTTATAAATTAGGTACAATAAGACATTAACAACAATAATTAATAATAAAATAAAACAATTATTATAACAAAAGTTATGTCAATTTGCCTCTCTCTCTAAAGTATTGTACTTACTTATCCTTCTTCGATCAAAGTTCATATAGCACTGACAGCAAGTATTAAAGGAAACTTAATATGGTAAAACGTTTTTGGACCCAACACCGATCCCTCATCAGTACATGTTTCTTACAGAGATAACATACTGTAAGAGACTGACAAGAAGAATATTATCTCTGTAAGAAACATGTACTGATGAGGGACCGGTGTTAGGTCCGAAAATGTTTTACCACATTAAAGTTCCTTTAATATTTGCTGTCAGTGCTATATGAACTTGGATCGTGATTTAAAGCAAGTGGTTTTTTCATATTTAGTATTATCCTTTTTCATTCTTCTTCTTGTGATGTGCTGATGATGCAATGTTTATCTGATGTAATGAAATGATCTTAAATTATGAATGTTTAAATGTGTATTGGAATTTTTAATTTTAATTTTTTCGGACTGCAGTTAAGTAAAATTGTGGATACAGGAGTTTCACTGTAATTCTAATGTTTTCACCAAACTTTCTGTGTTCCAAAAGGATGAAACCAACACCATCCCTACCATCTATTAAGCCAGAGTAAATTATTCTATAACGGCATTTGGCAACCTTTTAGCACAGTTATGCTGAATTAATGCTGTAAATCACTCAATGTGTCAAATTAAGTCCACCATATTTTTATATACAATAACCATTGAACCTAATTTGATCTTGTGAAACACCTATATCCACAATTTCACTTAATTGCAGTCTGAAAAAATTAAAAATTAACATGTATGTCATGTTTATACAAGATCAGATTAATTTCATATTAACATGTGATATATTAAATAACTATTCTATTCTTTGTAGATCATTCAATATTTTTATATAAAATAGAAACAAATACAAATATTATGTTTTGCAAAATTTAAGTTCTGAACACATTATTTGAAAATTTTATTATAAAATTGCCATAAGTATATTTTGTTAAGATAGAATACAATACTTTTAAGAACAAAACAGTTAAATAATTCAAATATAAAACATGTTATTAAAATTTTCTTTCATATTAGTTTACCTTCTCAATGTTTTATGCAAGCAAAATATACCAGAAGTACTTTTTGCAACAAAGGACTACTTTTCCTGCCTTTGAACACTTGCCATCAACTTGTGTTTGATTCAGATATCCTTTGTCAATATTAAGTATAAATATTTATATTAACTATAAATTTTCATTTCAATTAATAAAAGTGGAATAATATGTAATTTTGATTTCATATTGGTTTTATATGAACATTCTCAATGTTTTATATGAACAAAATATTCTCAAACTACTTTTCTTGTATTACTATCATCCTGGAAGACTATTTCTTTCTACTTTGACTTCAATACATTCTTTAGATGAATCTGAAGTATAGTTTGCATCAGATCGCACATTCTTACCTGCAATGTCTAGCAACTTTCATTTTGAAAGGATTAAAAACAGGAATAGCTACAAAAGAATTATATGCTTTTATTTAATTAAAAATTCAATTTTTTTATAAGATCATATATTGTATTACAATTCATTCAGAGTGCCATTGAAAATCATTCCCTGTGCTATGCTTGGCATTCATGCCGTAAGTTGCCAATCCTTGCTCTATAATCTTTTCTCTACAGATCTCATTATTTGATCATTTGATTTCACTTAATTCTAGGGCAACAATATTAAGTCTATCAAGCTGCTGCTTTAAATTTTCCAGTTTGCTACATTTCAAAAGAGATCTTACATTCTTGGTTCTGATTCTGCAGGATTTTCAGATTGACAACCAGGAAAACCCTGCTCTTACATTTTCCTCTTCTGGGGACAATGTTGAATACAACTCTGCTGTATATCAGGAATACATCAGCAGAGCTGTATTCCCTGTCTGTATTTGTAATTTGATGTTTCTGTGCTATATATCTTGGGAAGAATTAAGGTGATGATTTTCCATTCCTTCCCACCTTGCAATATGACAAGAATATGGACAAGTCATGATTTTCCATTCATGACTTGTCCATATTCACAGTTTTCTAGAGTTAAACCATTCAAATGACCATCTTCCACCTCACCTCAGAGGGAGATGGTCCCCTCTCAGATGACCATCTCCCAATAATAGTATGCATTGCTGTAGTGATGCTAATGCATTATTATACAGATATCTACTTACAATAAGTTGCTTTTTGAAATTTGAACTGATGATTTGTGAAAAGGTTTAGTCAGGAAAGTATCATATTCATATATATCATATATTTTTCTTATTTTATTATTTTTTATTTATTTTATACTTTGGGAAAGATGTTGTCTTTGGAGAGAGTTTGGGGAGTCCACTCTCCCCTAAACTGCTGTCAAGCTAGATTTATTTTTTGTTTATGGCTGGTATTCTGTGCGCTCACTTGAGTTTAACTCAACCCTCAATCGAAATGTCACTTACTCGTATTCTCTCGCTTTGGAATGAGATGTGCCATATTGAATACCCATGCGCATTCTCGCTAAATGGAAGTGCTATTCAAGGGTGGTGGATAGGTCTCTTAAGTGTCACTCCATCCATATTGTAGCATTGATTACTGTGTAGTTTCACACGAATAAGAAGTAAAAATGTATGATTTCAAAAATTTTGAGGAATTTGAACAGCTTGAACCTGACAAGATGCATAAACAGTGGCGGAAAATGATTATTTCGTATAGGCAGTGGAGGCAGCCGTGTGGGGCTATGCAAACCAAGGGGCTCCTTATTTAGCTTTAAAGCTTGTATTGAACAATGTTAAATTATAAAAAAGCTATTGTTTTTCGAGTTTGTTACATACTTGTATGTATTTTTCTAAAAATAAAAGAATTGATTTAAAAAAAAGATTTATTTTGAATAGGGCCTCAAAAATCTCACCCACCTCGGGCTCCCTTAAGGCAAAATCCGCTATTGTGTAAAGTTAAGCACATCTCTTACAACAATTATCTCGGGATAGAACTGAGTAGGATGAAGATTATGAAGACTTGCTAGCTGACTCACAAGAAGAAAGTGATGAATCAATGCACAATCACCATTTTCCTTGGGATAACACACACACACACACACACACACACACACACACACACACACACACACGCGCGCGCACGTGCTTGCTTGGTGCGTGCAGAGAAAAGAGGTCTTTTTTGTGTCTTCTGTATAATATTGTAGTTTAATAGAATAAATCCAAAATAATCAAATTTTGTGTGTCATTTTTATTAAAGTCTACAATCAACAGAATACGACATATATATACATCTTGTTTCCTGAAGCAAGTTAGAAATCCTATACTTGTCCATGAAGTACTGAAAAATTGCCAGTCAACCACATCAAATAGTTTGCTGAAGAGCATATAAGGCATATTATGGTGTATGAGTTTAACCAAGAGCATACAGCAACTATAGTAACATGAAACATCAATATCATATATGGGCAGGTTAGAAAGTACCAAGGAACCAAGGAAGTATCCAATTTGGGAACAGGACCTTTACGGATAAGCTGACAAGGGATATGTGCCATATAAGAGATGCCTGTACAACTGTTGTTCTCTGCCTCACATTAAATGAAGAGCATGCCATTCAATATGTCTTATTATGTCCTTGATCTATTTCATTGTCTAGTTGCAGAAAGCAGTTGTTCTGTGGGACATGTGAAAAATGACATTACTTATGGGATGACTTGATATTATGTTTATATAAATTTTAAATTATATTATGTTTATATAATTTTAAATTTTAACATAAACAGCATAGTATTGTTGTTATACATGTACAGTGCATTTTAAAATGTGTTTTATTACTAGTTTAAATTTTTATTGCTACATTCTTTTATAGCTTAGATTTTTAGTGTGTTTTATAAATTAAAAATTTTTCTTTGAACTTTGTTTTCTTTATTTTATAATGATACACTCATTATCCCATATTATCATGTGAATTATTGTAATATTAATTATTGCTTTTTGCAAAGAATAATTTAAGAAATTTGCTGAATATTAGCAAGTATTGAATTTTATAGGGACTTTCATCTAAGCAACTGTGTTTTTAGGAAGTGATATGATAATTAACACTAATTATTAAACTCAGTTCCATTTGATTAATTAGATATTATTTTGGGATATTTAAATGAAAAATCAATGACATTTTTGGACTGAGGAAAGCATTACAATTTGTGTTTGTTTTATTTAATGATAATCTTGGTTCCAATTAATGAGAAATCAACATATGAGCATTTTTCAGAAGTGCATTTTCAGAGTAAGATTGACACTAAATATTCTAATGCTAATTTATGCTCAAAAAATCCATAAATGAATGAGTTTTAGTTATACAGGTAGTCCTTGAATTATGACATCATTAACTGACATACAGTAATATAATTGGTAAATTTTTAATTGATCAATGCAATTCACATGTTTGAAAACATATTTGCAATGGTTTAATGTACCAACAGCATCTCTTCTTTTTTTCTTTTCTGTTTTCTGTCTGATTCCTGTTCTTTTGTATTAATTAAGTTTATTATGATAATATATAGTGTCCTAATAAATATTGATGAAGGAGAAATTTGTAAAATTTAAAACATTTCCAACTTTCAGCATCTCCAACTTATGATCTCAAGATTTGAATCTGAATCCCATTTTAATCAAGGACTACCTGTATTTATTGAAAATTAAAAAGTAAAATTGAAATTATAAATGTATGCTACTTTATTTTTCATAATTAATTTTTTTGCATTTTTTCCCCACAGGTAAATGGATATGATTTTACAATGGTTACACATAAGAAAGCTGTAGAATATATCAAAAAGCATTCAGTTTTAAGTATGCTAGTGGCAAGGAAAGGAGTCACTCATTCCTGAATTTAATGTTTACATTTTTCTATAAAATTTTCACTAGCTGGCTAGTGACATTTTTTTTATTTTATTTTATAAATTTTTATTTCTACAAAATATTGGCACAAATTTCATGTTTCATTCTGAAATATCACTTGAATTTCTATTAATGCATAACAATGAATGAAAATATTTATAATTATTGGGACCATCACTTTCTACTGTACACTTTTTCTGCACTAAAACTTTCAGATTTAAATTATTTAATTTTTTAGAGACAGTACAAATAATTCAAAGCAATTCAATATCAAACTTATTGTGATTTGATTTATATACAATAATTTATATAATTAAAGCAATACTTAATATGAGAGTATATATTATCTTATTAATCCTTATTTAATTATTGAATATTTGTATTTTGCACTAAAAGCATTTTTGACTACAAGTATTTTTAAATGTATACTTTGCACTTTAAGGCTTGAAGTTAAGATTTTTATCGAAAAAAAAAAATGTGAATATTTGCAAAGTTTATTGATGAGTGCCAAGTAAATAATTGATTTATTTAGAAAGAAGTGTTTGTTTATATGTCAGAAGTAAATCCTACCTATTTTAGTCTTCTGATGAGTTACTAGTCTTTTGTTGGTGATTGTTAATGTTGTTGTTTTATATATAAACTTATTCCATTTTTTATTATAAATATATACCTAATTCTCATAGTTATGCAGGGATTCCTAGAAATGATCATGTAAAAAATATAAAAAAAATATCCAAAAATGAGAACTTTTCATCAAAGACTATGTATAGAGCATTCCAGAAAATTCATGCACTTAATCTCTGTACTGAAAATTTTTTGTAAAAATAGGCCAAAACATATAAGAGTATAGAATTATCCGACATTAAAGCAAAAATAATTCTTCTGATAATATCTAATGCATTACAGTACCTATTGTATCATATATAAATATAAAATCATTTGTGATTGCAAAGTACTTCCTTTTAGGTCATGAAAATTTGCATAAACATGTTATGATGTGCATAATGGATTATTGACTAATTTTACTGTTGCATTGCTACAAAAGAATAAAGCAACATTGTTGTTTGTTTTGCTTAACAGTTTTGGATTGGGATTAGGCTGACCATTGGACCAATAATATCCTATAGGTATTATTATTGCATGGATGTAACTCAATGAAGCTTCCATTTTGTAATTTTTAGCATAAAGCAAATATTCAAATTTATGGCTATTTTGAAATTATTTAAATTTATCAATGCTGAATTCTCAGATGTTGAGGAGCTGATATATTAAACCCATCTTTATAATTCATTTTCTCTAACTTAGCTAGTATAATATAACAGTGAAATTAGAAAAAAATCTTTCCTGGGCTGTTTGATAGATTTTGCAATTTATTTTGCTGCTGATAATTTTCAATTTTCCTTTCCAAATTGCATATCTGTGAAAATTTTCATGCATATCTGAGATGTGAAATATTTTCTTTAAACATGTATCTTCAAGAAAATATAAATAGAGTGTGCATAAAGAGAGAACTAGGTATATTATAAAATTTTTGAAGTTGTGGCTTATAGACTTTTTCATATGATTTTTCTTTTGGATATAAATAACTATAGGTAATATAACTGGTGTTATAAATTTTAAATTCATTTTTATCTTGTATTTTTAATGTCAAAATAAAAATACAGTATTATAATTAATGTTGTTTTTGCAATAAAACTTTGTATATTATGTGAAAATAATGAAGTTGAGGTAATTTTTAAAAGTCATAATAAACAAAATTGTTTGAAAATTCAAATTGTAACTCATTAATAAAATTAACTTTGATGCATAAAATGATACATTTTTCTCTAATAACATAATTGTAAAAGCTATTAAGCCATTAATTTTTTAAAATTGTTTAAAAGTTACTTTATACCAATATTTAATGAGATCAATAATTTTATTATTTCTATTGTATATTTTTTCCAATTATCACAATTAATTGATACCATCATTATCCTATTGGATTCAACATTAATTTTAGATCTTACAATTTGTCATTACTCTGATCAAAACTCTTTTCAGATATTGATTAGTTCAAATTTTGGATAATTAAGTAACAGATTAAAAATATACTCTAGGCCAAACAACATATAAAATAGAATAGTTTATGTATTATGTTTACTCTCATAAAATAATTCAAATTTCATTCATTCAGTTATGTTATGACTTCAAGTTTATATTTTTTTGACTCTCCAATTCTTAACTGGAATAAGAATATTGTATTTGAATTAGGTTTGTCTTACTGTCCATTCCTCAGCACAATAACAATTAATTATCATCCTATTTGGATGAAATTTATATATCTTATTAGGACTCATTGAAGAATCAATCTGATTGAAGTGATTTTCTATCGATTCAATATTATTAGCATACTAAGAGAAAAGTTATTTACATATTTGGAGGAAATATCTTTCTTAAATATTATCTTGATATGAATAAAATTTAAATACTTTATTGGGATTTTCTAGAGAACCAAGCCTTATCGAAAATGAAGGATATTGAATCTTATCGGACTGGATGTCTGCTGTCAAAACGATATTTCATATAAATGTCAGAGTTGAATGAAATTCGAATCTAATATTTATATGAGATACACTTGAGCAGATTTTTCAAACTGCGTGTTGCGACCCTTTAATCCTTTTTATTTATTCTCTTTTACCCATTTTATTTCGCGATTCCTGGGCCACGAAATAAGTAAAATAGGTAGCGATGGACAGAAAAAATTTTATAAAAATTTTGGAATATAGCTTATAAAATAAAACTTTTCTGAAAGCAGTTCATTTTTACCTATATGTATTTGACCAATAACGAATAAATGAACATGATAATTCTCATAAAGTTTGTGTTTTTGATTTATCACACATACTGGGTGATAAATTAAAATGTGGTTCCTGAACTTACAAGGGAGGTTCAGACATTGGGTCACCGACACACCTGTAGTAGTCCCCTAGGACAATATAATGTGTGAGTAATAAAGGTAGTAGTCCTCTAGGATAATATAATGTGTCAGTAATAAAGTGCACGATGGATTGTCGAGAAAATCGCACGAGAAGTTTCGTATTGAGTTCATATAACCTAAAATTTAATTGCATTTCGACTGTTATACATATATAAAGTTAAAAAAAATAAAATTTTTTATATCAATTTGAATTTTTTTACTTATATATAAAAGTAGCAAAAATATCCACCATTGCTTGAAAATTTCTGGTACATAATGCAGTTTATGTGACAACTCTTATGCAGAGCCAGATTTGCATTTTTGGAGGCCCTAAAAATTCAAATCAGCTATGTCTAATTTTAAAGGTTCCTTATAACTTGGAACCTTTAAAATTTTACTTTCTATCTAGCACTTTTAATAAGAAAAAATGGATTTTTATTAAAGTTTATAAAAGTTGAAAACTGATTAATAGTTTTGGGGCCCCTAGAATTGTGGGGCCTTAGGACGTGGCCTAGTCAGCCTATAGGTAAATCCAGCCCTGCTCTTATGCTATCATAATGTTTGGACCTTTGCTAGTAAATAAATAAACTTTAAATTAAACGAATTTATAGTTTAGGTTAATGTGAATTAAACTCCCAAATCACACAGAGAATACTTTTGGTAGTAGCCTTTACAGCTATCCAATACCCATGGTAAGGTCAACTGGAAGGATAGGATTCAACAAGCTAGGTCCAGCTACTTTTGAATTTATATACTTTATGGATAACTTGAACAATGTAAAACCATACAGAAATATCATTCTCTCATATAATTCATTATAATATTTGAAATCTATTGGCTATTTACTTTACTGTCACCTTGAAATCAGATAACTCCCCTACAAATTATATTAGCAAAAGAAAGATATATTTGTATAGTTTTCAGTTCCTGCTGCTCTATTTCTGAAAGATCCTGAAGTCTTAGCTGAACGAGTAAAATTAATGTAAAAAAATTTGTGAAGTCTAGTTGATTTCTGAGGCACGTTAAGGAAAACAAAATCACTTGCTATTTCACTGAGCACATATTTTTTAAATAGATTCATATCTTGTTTTATAATAAGGTCTTCAAAAGAGATGATTTGAACTTTATCTATATCTGCTGATAACATTCTTTTTACAACTTGAACTGTATGAAAATAGGTGTTTTTAAGTTTACTTAAATGATAATCTGGAGCAGAAGTGATTACGGATAAAGCATAACTTACTATGCTAACTATAAAAGACTGAATAACGATTTTACAAATTTCATTACTTTTTCAAAAATTTTAAATTTCTCCAAACCAGTCCAATGACTGAATACATATGACCTCTCAGAAAATTAATTTGATGTTTGAAGCTGAGAATATTGTCAAACAGGATTCCCAAATCCTTATGTACTTCATTTAATTTATACATTCTTTGTAATATAGAATTATTATCTGGAAGAGCTTTGTTCACTTTTGGGGAGAATCTCATCAATACAGTTTTATCCAAATTTAATCTTAAAATTATTTTCATTAAGCCAATTATTAAGTTTGTCTAAATCAAGTGTAAGGACTGAAAGATCAGAATTTAGCACTTTAAAATTGTCAGCATAAGCAATTATTTCGGATTTGGTGATATGGAAGATAGGATTTGTGTATAGCACAAATAGCAGAGCACTCAAAGCAGAACCCTGTAAAAGTCCATTTGTTGGAAAGAAAATATTTTGAGTAGTGTTATTTATCTTCACTATATATTTACATGAAACAAGAAAACTGATAATCCAGTTTATAAACCCATGATCTATATTGTAAATGGATTCAAGTCTATTTTTAAGAATTGTGATATTTATTGTATCAAAAGCAGCTGTGATGTCTAAATATGCAGTATGGGTTGGTAAACTTCTATCAAAATTAGAATATATTTTATCAAGAAAAGAAATCAGATTCGTTGTTGTAGATCGGTTTTTAATTGCATAATGTTGATTATTACTGATAGAGCCCTTAGTATAATACTGCATATAAATTAGGATAATTTTTTCAAAAATATGTAACATATGTAATAAACATATTTGAAAAACAAAGAACGAGTATGTTATAAAATTAGTATAAATCTTTCCCTTGTGCCTAACTTGTATTATTTAGCCAGCATATTATGTCATGAAGATGCCATCATATTGACAATGTAACATTCCAGTGATGTCACCCACTGTTATATTATTAATGACATCACACAACAATGGTGCTTTGGTATGTCATCCATTACACTATTATCCTATACTATTATCATATCATTGTGATTATGATGTATTCCAAATTTGATCATTATTCCAAAGGATGTAAATCAGAGAATTCCCAAAGTTTTGCCTATGTGGGCCAAATTGTAAATTCCAAAATATTTGGTAGGCCAAAAAAAGTTTATGGGAAAAATATGTTCAAGTTGATAAAAAGTTAGGCACAAGGGAAAGATTTATACTAATTTTATAACATACTCGTTTTTTTATTAACTCAAACTGCACAAGACAATTATAATACTTAAGATACTAGACAGCACTAAACTGCAGTAGAATACTAATACTTTATTTCTATACAGTGTGCTAACATTTTCGGCTATACAGCCATCTTCAGGCACTGTTCAAATCCATTCCAATCAGGATTCGAACAGCACCTGAAGATGGCTGTATAGCCGAAAACGTTAACGCACTGTATATAAACAAAGTATTAGTATTCTACTGCAGTTTAGTGCTGTCTAGTATCTTAAGTATTATACTTGTTTTTTGTATTAAAAAATTATTATTTTCATAATTGTTTAAAATAACACATTTCAAAAATAACTAAAAATATATAACTAAATAATTTCAAATAAAAAAAAAATAATAAATTTATCAATCTGAAGTGTGTGACTTGTACAGTTGTTGTTTTCTTTTAATGATAATATTGAGTCTTGGTTCTAAGTCAGTTAAATGTATTCTTAACAACTCTTGTAAATGTTCATCAGTTAATTTTGATCTCAATTTGGACTTATCCTCGTGATTGAGAAAGTTTTTTCGCATATATAAGTGCTTCCAAATAATAAAAATTTTTTTGCATATATAAGTGCTTCCAAATAATGAAAACATATTTCGAAGCATTTATACATGTATTTTTTAACTGAACAATTTTTAATTATAAATAAATTTTATCATATTATTTTTTATAAAAATATATCTGGATGAATTCAAGATTGTAGGCTGCATTTCTAAGGTTTATGAGTCACATTTGGCCTGCAGGCCTCACTTTGGGAACCCGTGATGTAAATGAAGGCATTTTCATTGACACCTGAGGGTGATTTTGAGCCAAGACAATCTATGTTATTTGCAGGAAGTCATTAGACTTAGACTAACTTTAATCCTGACAGTTAAATGGTGTGGGACCCTATGCAGGGTAGACAAGCAGACAAACATTGTATTTTATATATACAAATAAATTTTGTTAATAGAATACAGGAAATCTTGACTTATGTCTAGGATTATTTAGGTATATATAGGATTATTTTTAGGTAATGAAAGGGACCAAACTCAACACCTTCAGAAAAATAGGAGATGCAAGACTTGGAACTAAATCCAGATCCTCCAAGATGGTAAGTGATTGCTTTACCATGCCACTTATGTACTTATTCTTTAATATAACTATTTTTAGTAATACAATGCTGTGACATACTAGTAGTGTATAATATATGTGCCAACATACATAAATTTTGACTTAGGTATAATTTCGCAAAATGATCCACCTATGTAATTTGTGGACTACCTGTATATTAAAATTTTCAATATAAATCAAACATTTTTAGCTCAAATTTGGATTAAAGAAATTTATGTTTAAATTAAAGAAAACTTCAATATATGTAATACTCTACACTAATTATTTTAGAAAAATAATTAAATGACTTTTTCATTGAATAGAAAAATATTGAAAGCAATTATTAAAATTCCACCAGAAAAGTTTAATCAGAAAACTAGAAAAATTTTTTAACTTCCCCATATGGATGCAGTGACTATGTCCTTTATTTCATTGCTCTGTCCTTTAGATTTAATTTATTCTAAAATGGCCATTTTGTCCTTTATTTTGTTAATTGAAATACAAAAGTGAATACTGGTGCACAACAGATGGTCCACAGAAACATGATAGTCATTTTCTATGACAATGTCATGTTTCTGTGTTATGTCACCAGTGAAAAGATTAAAGAATGCTGACAAAATGATGAGTCCTGCCAACATAGATGAGTTTGAATTTTTTAATATTTCACAGACAAATCACATATTGTTTAAAGACATTTTAAAAATCATCAAATTTTGTTTCTCTTTCCTGGATCTAATGCTCCCAGTGAGTAGGTATTTTCATTAGTGAATAATATGTGAACTACAGAGAAAACTCAATTAAAAGTTGAAACATTGAAAGCATGTATTTATACCAAATGAAACTTTGTCACAACATGTATAGAGTTTTATGAATTTTTAAAACATAAACCTGACTTATTAAAAAAGTTCATTCTTGTGAAAATATCAAAATTAATTTTTTTAAATAATAAAGATGATTGTTTAAAATGTTATAAGGCTTTGCAGTTTTAGTGAAGCAAATAAATGAAACCTGCTTTTTCTCATTATAAAACAATTTCTGATTTGTTTTTTATTTTCTCCAAAAAAATATGGTCATAAATAAAGGTTAATATGAAGCATTTAATTTTATTAAATATTCAAAATATTAATTGTAAATTTCATGATGATTTTATTTATTCTGTGCCAGAAATTTTATTTACATTCTCACATATGGATCATCTCTGTTTATAAACAAAATATACAACAGGAATGGTGAACTTAAGGAGTGAAAATTGAATTGTCTGGCATACAAGAATACTTAATATGGCATCATGTTTTACATATATAATGGCATCTCAATCTCAAAAAATTCAAATAGATTTTTTTCATTTATAAAAAAATCATAAAGAAACTTCTGCAGTTTTACATTATTTTAATAGCAAATGTATATTTTAATTTGATAATATTACAAATTTTTGATTCTTTTTAAATGCTTAAATTAAAAAATTCAAGAAGGGAACTCTTACTTTCATTTAAAATAATGTATTTCACAGAAAAAATTTATTAATTTCTCTTTTCTCTAGATTATTGTTTTTTTACAATTATAGAATAATTACATCAAACAGAAAAAAAAAAAAAACCAAAATTCAAATTATTTATTAACATAAAATTTGAATTTTTAATTTTCTCACACTCAAAATTGAATATATAGTAAATTCAGTTTAGTAAATAGTTTTCAATTTTTATCATGTATAATATCAAAAATTTTGCAATAAACAAAGCAAATATAATTAGCCTGTGTGTTAAAAGCCTGATTTATCTTGAATCAGTATATACAATCAGATATTTTTTCACTCTTTCAATTGCATTTCAATAAAAAAGCAAAAAATAAGATTTTTGTACTTATTTTACAAAAGTTGTATTCAAAAGCAGATTTAAAAAAATTTTTGATGTTTTATTAATATAAATTTAAAATTTAATAAAATCAATATTCAAAAATTAAAATATTGATAAAATTTTTAAAATTATGTAGTAATAAATCTAATACAGATTAAAATTTTTTTGTTTATGATCAGCAATATGCATCAGCCCTACAGTAAATGTTCCTCTATTTGTTAAATTTTAATTCATATTTAATTTTAATATTGTTAAATACTAATGAATAAAATTTCTTAAATTCAGTATTGTGATGATGATAAAAATTATCATATCATAATTACAATTACTTTGACTGTAATTAAGACAGTAATATTTGCAGTTTTATGGCAGTTGGAATTATTTTCAAAATGAAATATCCAAAAAAATTTTGATCTAAACTGCAAATTATTAATCTAAAATTATAGTGAAATTTCTGCCCCTTGAAATTTCATCATACATCTTACCTTCACAAATATCATAAGCTGACCATTCTATAGAACATGCAGTATCTCTCTCTTGATCTGGATGTTTCATTTTCAGTAGTTTTTGGACAGGTATGCGTTCAGTAAGATATTTTACTGCTGTATATGGTTCTCTTAATTGTGCTATAGGATACAAGCCTGAAAGAACCTATATAAAAATTAATATTTGTCATAAAACTTTTACAACTAATCATTTTCTTAAAATTTGTTAATTTTAAATATAACAAGAATAAGTATTATTTGTGCTTATAAATATTAAAATTTATAAGTATTTTAAAATATTTTAATAAATATCAGATGATTGGTTAAGTTATGTGTACTTTAACTTGCAATCATCATATATCTACATATAAGCAAATCTAGACAACTATCTAGAGGTATCAAAAAATAAAGTGTTTATAACTGCATAATTTTTCTTTTAAATGGTAAATATCAATGTATACACAAATATTATGTATAAATTCTTGTTCAATTATTGTAGGTAAATTTTTTTTGATAGAGGGCCTTTTCAGAATACATATATAAAAAATATATATTATTAAGGATAAAAATAATTTTAATCACTACTGGCTTGAAATTAAACATTAAAATGTAATATATTTGCAATAATTTTTTTATATCTATATTTTTTTTAACTTAAGAAAGCAGATCAGATCCATATTATATTTATAACTTGAGGGATGTTTTATATGAAAGATAGTTTGATCAAATGTTGGTGACTATTAAAAATAATTATACCTGCAATGGTTTTGGTATAATTGATGGAAATACTAATCCAGGACAATCACACAAACGAACACAGTCTGTTATAAAAATTGTTTGGAAATGTTTTGTATGACCAGGTGTTCGAGAAACACTGACCACCTATAATGAATAGCAAATAATGTCAATCAATTTATATAATTAATTAAATAAAAAATATAAATATAAAATTATTAAAAATTTATTACCTTCTTTCCAACAATTGCATTTAACAATGATGATTTTCCAACATTTGGATGTCCTAAAATAATAAATATGATTAAAAATAAATTAAAGATGTAAAAATATTAATATTTGTAATCTAATTCACCAACACATCCTATAGTCAATATCCCTTCTTTGTATTTCCCTGATTCAGATGATGATATATCACTGACTGTAAATTCAGTTTTGGCAACAGATGTTATGGAATCATCATCATCTTTTTCATTCACTATAGTTTCAAGGTTTTGTTCTTCATCTGTAATTTTTTGATGCCAACTTGACAAATTAACTATTTATTAAAAAATAAATAAAGAATTGAAATGCTGAAATTTAATTATAAAAAAAAATAAAGTTAAATAAAGTAAATCCTGGAACAAAAATGTAAGTGAAAATATGCCAAGTAAAATTTCAGTTTGCAATCATTTTTGTTAAGAATAATGGACCTAATCTAAAAAATCAGTTGTTTATTATTTTTAATTAAATGAATATTTTTTAAGTCTAATTTATTTTCTATTTAAAAAATATAAATTAAACATAGTATACTAACTTGAACTCTGAACAATTTTTTCGCAAATTTTTAACAATTCTTTAGCACCATTTATTGCCATTTTAAGTTTCCCTTTTCGCCTACCTGTAATTGTTTAAAATCAAATATAATATTTAATGTGATGTTAAAAGTATCACAGAATATTAAATACAATAAATTATATTTATTACCTCTCTTTCCAGTGCTGTTAGATGCACCTGCAAAAGATGCAAAACACATGATATGTAATTGAGGAAACTGACATTGCAAATATTGCATCCATGCAATTACAAGAGAGGCAGGAACTAAATCAATCTTGTTTAAAACTAAAATGACATCTTTTTTTAAGTCTTCTGTTACATGTTTAAAGAGTCCAGGAGGAAAATGCAAGATCTACAAAAAGTATGATCTTTCAATAGAAAGAATTTAAAAATTAATATTGATAATAGATTTGAAAATAAATAGATTGAAAATAGCTAGTAAAAGAAAAAACAATTTAATATAACTTTAGATTTATTTCTTGATGAAATAATTCTGATAAATAAGTAAAAGAAATACAAGTAAATATTAAATTTAAACAGTAATTTTAGTTTGATCTGAATAATTAACATTCCAATTAAACATGTCTATAAAGTCTTATTATTTAATTAATAATAATTAATTACTAAAAAAATTAATTACTAAAATATAGGAAAACATTGAATTATAAATTCTCACATATCTCATAAAATTTTTAACAAATGTGATTATTTAAAGATATCATATGGAAGTAAACAAATATTTTGATTCAAAACATTTTTAAATTTTCATTTAGAAATAAACCATTAAAAAATAAAACACTGGATTAAAATAAAAAATATAGTTTTGATCAAAATAAAATTATTCTTACTGGATGTCGAATGTCTGCAATAATTAGAATAATATCAGATATTTCCAAAACTCTCCATAACTGTCTCCAAGTTTCTAGATTCATTTCAAAATAACTAATATTTTTTTCTTTATATTTGATTTCAATTTCTTCCAAATATTCCTATATTTAAATTTAAAATTAGAAATTTAATTTAAAATATTTTTAACAGCATTAAAAACTAATTGTACAAATATAAATATTCACTCGAAAGTATCTCTGTTCTTTGGCTTCAAGTTCATACTTTGATAGAGTAAAATCCCAAGCAGGTCGCTTAGGAATATCTAGCTTGCATTCTCTATCATAAATATCTTCAAAATTGATTTCTAGAACTTCCTAAAATAAAAATTTATTTTAAAATCCTAAATATTCAAATAATAATTTCACTTTGATACAAAATTATATACAGTAGTTAAAATATATCATGATTTTCCAGTAAAACTAATCAAGTCCATTTCTAAAAAAATTTGAATTTTTAGTTTTGGACAGCTGCAAATGTTGATATTTTTAAGTGCATCATCAATATTCAAATTCTGTTATGTATGTATAGTTTTCATGTGAAATAGTATATAAATGATTAAGTTAAAAATATTAGATTTTTTTTAAAATTTATAAACAAATAAATGGAACTATCACAAAAAACAAAGATACAGAACTTATTCAATTTTATCTGCAGGCAGATGACAAAATGTTGGTAAAATCATATTTAAAATAACAAATATTAAATGGAAATGTCATAATATAATTTTTTAATTATTGTCTACTATAAAACAAAATGACAGGGAAAAATCATGATATTTATATTTTGAAATACCCTAATGTTATGCAAAATTTCATTCAGATTGCTTCAGAAATATTAGAGAATACAGACACTACCTAACCTACACAATCTTGAATTTCTCTACACTCTTTCCCTACACGACGCTCTTCCGATCTATAATAATAATAATAATAATAAATTAACAGGAAAGTTCAAGCTCTTCAAGCAGGGAAAGGAAAAAACTATGTATTTAAATAACTATAAATTATCAAAGGCACTCATAAGCAGTCCAAGTAAATCCTTTATTATGTTTAAATTTAACACTAGAGAAACGTTTTCGGCCTATCGTTAGCCATCTTCAACTTTAGCTGATAAAATGTTAGTTAGAGTTGAAGATGGCTAAAGATAGGCCGAAAACGTTTCTCTAGTATTAAATTTAAACGTAATAAAGGATTTACTTGGACTGCTTATGAGTGCCTTTGATAATTTATAGTTAAGTACCTACATAGAGCAGTTAGTTTTTTCACATAAAAGTATTTAAATAATACTAACTTTTATTAATATAGCACTTTCGGCTCTACCGAGCCCTCTTCAGTATTTACGAACATTAAACAATAATTATTGTTGACATTAAACGAAATTACAAACATTAAAAAAAATTATTGTTTAATGTTCGTAAATACTGAAGAGGGCTTGGTAGAGCCGAAAGTGCTATATTAATAAAAGTTAGTGTTATTTAAATACGTAGTTTTTCCCTGCTCAAAGAGCTTGAACTTTCCTGTTACGAAAAAAGTAGTAGTGTAATAGTATGACAGATTAATAATAAATTATAAAATTTCTCAACTTTTAAAAAAAGAAAGTCATTTTTAAGAAGTTTATATCAATACTATAATGATTTTTTAATGTTTCTATTTATGATGTTGCTATTATCAATATTATAATCAAGAGTTGATTATAAATAGTAAATCTATTACATATCATATCATCATAATATGGTTTAAATTGTACATATGCACAATCTTATGATAACTACTATAAATCTCTAGTATTGCATAAGCTGGAGAATGTCTGTATTCAATTTAAAATATTTAATAAGTTATTTGTTTAAAAGATGGAATTTTAGGATAATAATGATTGATAGTATATTCATAAATGTTAAGAATAATTATAATGACAATATAATGTCAATCTGTTAGTGGATGTTTATAATTTGTATGCTTGTGTATTTGAAAAAAATAGCTATAAATCTTAAGCTTATCTAGAAAATAAAAATATAATCTTGAAAATTTCACCAAGAATTTATTATTTTGGATGGGCTTGCAGGGGTATTTTGGGTAAGACTTGGGGTCTTAGGCCATCTTTTAAAAAGTATCGAAATGGATGAAAGGAAGAACACTTTTGATGATAAAACAGTAAATGAAAAAAAGAAGAGATTAGTGATTATGCTGCAGCAAAAAACGGATGTAATTGAGCAACATAAAAGCTGCACTCAACTTCCGCTTTTGATTTGGCAGTTGATTTAATGATGGTATGAGACGCAATTCCTGGTAAGTTATTAATTTAGATGATGAACAACGATGTAAAATATGAAAATATTTCTTAAACAGTTAGTATTGTGGTTATTCATCGTGCGGTTGGCTAATGGCTGGAATCTCACAAAGCAAGAACCAATTACCATATTAGATTGGTTAATGGCCAGAATCTCACAAAGAAAGAACCAATTACCATATTTTACGTATAGCTAATATTTCGAATAGTGCGAGAAATTCGTGGGACCCATTATTCACACTAATCGAGGCCTACCTGTATTTCCTATGAATATTTTATTGAATTATACTGCACACAGGACATTCAACTAGATTGGCCAGATGAAAACACTTCCTTCAGCTTTCCACCAGAGGATCTGGGATTAGGATCTCATCTCTTGGAAAATTTAAGAATGCCTGGACTGGTGATCATTGATCTCAATCTTCTACACTGTAATTGTTCCCCATGAGTATAAGTAATTTGTGGTAGGGCTTAGAATGGCATTGTTAGTAAGCAATAAATGATTGAGTAGCAGTATTAAAAAATCTAATTATATATATGATATCTGTAAATTCTAAGTTAACTTTTATTAAAAAATAATTTTCTTTATCTACAAATTGTGACATATAACTGTTATGTAACAAACCAAATATTCTAAGCCAAATTAATCCCTAGCATAATAATTTAAAATTAAACTGTAATTTTAATAATTACTTTAAAATTAACCTTGATTTAGAATAATTATTAAAATTACAGTTTAATTCTAAATTATTACACTAGGGGTTAATTTAGCTTAGAATATTTGGTTTGTAGATATTCCCCTAGTTAGTTTCAATTAGTGTGTTATACAACATTTTATAATTTTGTTTCATTTAATTCCATTTTTGAGCAATAATGTTAAAATGTTAATTTTTTAGTCTGTGTACTTTGAATTGACAATGTTTACTGTATTTAATCAATTCTTCTGTGGAGACATATAACGAGAAAAAGTTTATTCTAAAATTTTTGCCAAACAGAACATCAGTAAAACTCCAAACTGGAAAATTATGAGAACTTTCATTCATTTTCTTTTCTGATCATAAGAAGTAATTATGAGAAAAAAATGCAATAATCATTGAAAAATATTTATTTTTCAATGATTATTGCATTTTTTCTTATTAATAAATTATCCTAAGTAATAAATACTTAGGATACTTATTTAACAATTATATAATAACTTCTAAAACAAAAAATAAAATATATGTTAATAATCAAAACGTGATGATAGTGTTAATTGTGTAAATTACATAATAAATATTATGAAACTTCATCAGATGGCCTTTATATTATGTTGAAATATTTTTAGAACAGCAGGTTATGAGATTAACCTCACATTAAAATGCTTGACAGATAAAATCCATTCAATTCAAAGAAGAAAGTCTTACAGTATAAACCGGTCATAGAAATGATTCTCTAAGACAGTGCTAAAATTTTGGTTATTGGCTCCCTTGTTGATAACTTTAAAAATTTTTGTGATTCATAATATGTCAAAATAAATATTTAGGATACATTCATTATGTTTACATAAAATATACTTTTTTTTTATTTAGGCTGGTTTTGCAATGTCCCGTTAAAGTTCCTGTTAGCTTTAATCACTAGTTATCTGTTTTATAATTGTTAGATAAACACTAATCGGTAATTATTGAGGGAGTGAGCGAACATCTGTTAGTAATTACCATTCCGTGATGAGCAGGTTGAAAAAGAGTGGTTGAGTGGTTTTTGTGATGAAAAAGAAGTGTTTTTAAAGTCACTTTCCAATCGATGGCTGTAAGAGATGGTTAATTATATCAGTGGTTCTCAACCTTTTCGAGCCTAGCGCCCCCTTAGGTGAATGCGATTGTTCTGAGCGCCCCCTCATCTTAACCCAATCCACGAAGGCACAAGATCGAATGTAAGACTTGGACGAAGCAAATATATATACAGTGGACACAAAAAGTATTTGCACACCTAGTTATTTTGCTTATATAAATAAATCAGTATATAAAATGAGTGGAAAACAACTAATAAGTGAAGAATAAAAACAAATATACAAAACACAATTAATATTTGGCTGATATTTATATAAAAGTAAGAAATAACAACAGAAGTAACATTTTTGTACAACAGACTGGAATGAGACATGAGAGGCTGAGGAATTCAGAGTTGATTGGCAGGTGCTCCACCTCGTCAGCTTAATGGTTGTGAAATCGGTCACTTGACGTTCTTGTGCAGTGTTGTAAAATGCATATAGATGCAGAATTCCCTTTGTTCAATAATACTAAAAAAGAAATAACAACAGAAGTAACATTTTTGTACAACAAAAAAGTATTTGCACATCTAACAATATTCGGTTTTTAAAACAGTTAAACTCGTGACAATATGCAAATTAACAGCAGAAAAATCCTAGACAGTTAACAATATGATCTTGTGCTCAGCAAATTTTGTTAATTTTGGCTGTCATGGCTCCAAAGAGGTGTGAGTTTCTACTGCCATTTGAGAGAGGATTATAGCTTACCATGAAAATGGTTTCAGTTATCGTGATATTGGTAATATACTGAAATTGAACTTTTCTAGTATTCGATATGTGATTAAAAAAAGGGAAGAAACTGATAGCACAGAAAACAGACCACATTCTGGGCATCCGAAAAAGCTAAATGCTAGGCAGTGGAGGGACATCATCAGACAAGCATCAAAAACTCGTCAATAAGTTCTCAAGAAGTAGCCATTGATATCGCATTAACATCAGGGATAATAGTAAGTCCCCAAACAGTACAAAATATTCTCCACGACAAAAAAATTAAAGGCAGGACACCCAGAAAGAAACTATATATCAACGAAGTAAATAGGAAGAAAAGGCTGGAGTTTGCCAAAGCAAATGTGAACAAGCCATTAGAATTTTGGAAAAACGTGATATTTTCGGATGAGAGTAAATTCAGCATTTTTGGTTCGGATGGAAAGTAATATGTATGGCGCAAACCAAACACATCCCTCCAAACAAAACATTTAAAGCCTACAGTAAAACATAGTGGAGGTCATGTCATGATTTGGGAGTGCATGGCTTATTCTGGAGTTGTCAATATGACATTCATTGAAGGGAATATGAATGTTAGAGATTATGTTGATATACTGCGCAGTAATTTGTTGACTAGTGCAACAAAATTGGGCATTCAAGACTCTTTCCATTTTCAACAGGACAATGATCCTAAACATTCAGCAAACATTACCAGGCTGTGGTTGCTGTAAAATGTGAAAACCAATTAAAAACACCCCCACTATTGCCTGACCTAAACCTTATAGAGAAACTATGGCATTATTTGGACTTATAGGTGCAGAAAAGGCACATTCACAACAAAACAGAGCTTAGGGCTGCCTCAGAGAGGAATGGCTTAAAATAAGTGTGGAAACAATACAAAAATTAGTGGAATCAATGCCCAGGAGATTACAAGCTGTAACTGAAGCAAATGGAATGCACACTAAATACTAACTTAGTAGCTGTTTTCTTTTTGAAACATACTTTTTATTTCCTTTTGTAGATGTGCAAATACTTTTTTGTTGTACAAAAATGTTACTTCTGTTGTTATTTCTTACTTTTATATAAATATCAGCCAGATATTAATTGTGTTTTGTATATTTGTTTTTATTCTTCACTTATTAGTTGTTTTCCACTCATTTTATATACTGATTTATTTATATAAGCAAAATAACTAGGTGTGCAAATACTTTTTTTGTCCACTGTAATTTCTGCTGTTCCCCGATTTGTTCGATGCTGTAAATCGGCTGGTATTGCTCGATCGATCCGATCGGGATTCTGCTAAGCGCGTCCGCGTTGGTGTGTGTGTTTCCTGGTTTGTGTATGATTTTAAAATCATATTCTTGCAGCTGCAGATTCCAGCGCGCTAATCGCGAACTTGAATCTTTTACATTTAGTAACCAGCGTAACGGTCGGCTATCCGTGTGGATTTCAAACGATCGGCCATACAAGTAAGGTCGAAAGTACTTTATAGCCCACACAATAGCAAGACATTCTCTCTCTGTCGCGCTGTAATTAACCTCAGGGGGTCTCAGTTGACGGCTAGCATAGGCGATCGGGAGCTCTCCTCGTTCGTCTTTTTGGGAGAGAACAGCTCCGATAGCGTAGCTAGAAGCGTCCGTAGTTAATATATATGCTTTTTAGAAAAAAGGTGTTCGCAAAAAATATAAAAAAAAAAGGAAAAAAATATCAAAATTGAGGAATATTTTCCAATAAATATGCTATTATCAATAATTATAAATTAACATTAATAGTTAATTATTACAAGTTAGTATTCTTATAGAATAGAAAGTGGCGTCATCTATTGACAAAAAATATATAGAAACCATCGTTGATATAAACATATATAAATTATTTAAAACAAATAAAAAAATATAAATAACTGAATTTATATAAAACAATGTAAGAGAAAAATAATAATAATAAAATAAATAAATAAAAATAAAAAAAAATTATCAAAGCTAAGAATTGAACCAGCGATCACGCAATTAAAAAAGCAAATCTCCCACCACTGCGCTACTGACACATTCGAAATGCGATTAAATTTTAAATGAACTCAATATGAAACTTCTCGTGCGATTTTCTCGACAATGCTTGAAGAACTCAATACGAAACTTCTCGTGCGATTTTCTCGACAATCCTGGAGTTTCTATTGTCCTAGGGGACTACTACAGGTGTGCAAAATTTCAAAAAAATCGGTGACCCGAATGTCTGACCCTCCCCTTGTAAGTCGTAATCAAAAAAAGTTTGAAAAACTGCATAGTAAAAAATGATCAAAATCGATTCGTTTATTATTCATAATAATGAATCGATATATTATTTGGACGGACAAAATCCAATACTGTATCGATATAATATGTATAAATTTCATTCAGATCGGTAATATTTATACTAGACATATCCCATAACATGAATATACAGTGATATTGAACCGATATCGATCGTTTTCAATAAATTTCAAAAAAAGATGCCAAGTCAATAATAAAAACTGTTATTTTATCCGAATCAAACTTTGCAGTGATTCCCGTGATCCTACGGACAGTGGCGGATTTTGGCACCCTGTGCGAAAATCTTGTTATTTATGATAACAGAATTTACTGTTTTATGATAGTAATGCATATTTATTTAATTTTTTGATACGATTTTGACACTTATACACTACAAATATAATAATAATAATATTAATTGAAAATATAATAATAAAAATTGGATGTAAAAAAATTATTTTAATAGGACCCCAAAAATCTCATGCTTCGGGTCCCCTTAATGCAAAATCCGTCACTGCCTACGGATATCATTAGATATCCCTAAGCTATCAAGCTCTTGAAAGAATGTGGAATTTTGGAGTTGCAACGAAAATACCTATCTGGAGTATTTTAGACTTTTATTCTGGTTTGATATCTGACGAGACATCATTGCAACATAACAATCAGTACGTCACTCTGACACAGCAGTATATAGACTACAATGTTATAGCTGTATTTCTGCTATATATTACGTTCATCTATCGATTATACGAACTAATTGAGACCAAATTGGTTCGAATAATCAAATTTTGTGATGTGCTATGATACATAAATATATGATGCCACGATAAAGTCGTACAAAAAATTTCTTCACCTGGAATCTTAGCCATTTTATTTTGCAGTGAAAAATTCAGATAATATAAAATAGCTCCGATGCATGATATCATTATATGATGTCATGCCTCGAAAATGACATAATGTGACATTATATGCTAGCTAAATTAACGTTAAAATTGGACACAGCCTTTAAGTCCTTTAAGCTTTTAAGTCTGCTAAAAAAATTGTATGGTAAAAGTAATAATTTTCCATCATTCATTTGTAAGCCTATTATTCATAAAATTTATAATTTCATTAAACTCATTTAAAATTTATTACTAGCCATTTTATCTCAATTAATGTGAAATATGTTAACAGTTCACACTTATAAATTTTGTGCCAAAAATTCCCGGGCAATGTCGAGTATATTGGCTAGATATAGAATAAAATAGAATAAAACTGTTTCAGAAATCTTATTTTAATATTTTTCTGAGGTGAAGGTAACTTTATACAATGCTAATTTTTTTTATTAGACTCTATAGAGAAAGCAATACAGTAGTACCTCGGTTAACGACAGCCTCAGATAACAATGTACTTGGTTAACGACGAGTGGCTGTAAGAAAAAAATCTCTTGGTTAATGATACAGGCTTTGGTTAATGACTCCTGATTATGTGAACTTCCAACAAAACAGAGCTCTGTAAAACCAGAGTTGCAGAGTCGGATAGTAAATGATCCGACTCCGACTCCATAAAAATTTGTAAGGTCCGACTCCAACTCCGTAGGCAAATACCAAAATTAAATTTAAGCATTATTTCTAATAAACAAAAATAGCCTCAGTAAGTTCATCTGTCATTGCAGTTCTCTGATCAGCTCTGATCAAACGGAGTGAGGAAAATAGTCTCTCTACAAAAAATAAAATAAAAAAACAAGCTGCTCTTTGAGGTAATTCAATAATAAATCAATCTGTAGCAGTTATGAGTAGTCCAAAAGGTCATTATTTACTAAAAAAACTTATGTTAGAGGAATGCTTTTGGCTATTTTGAAGCCATCAGTTACAATTTACAAAATCAATAACGAGATAACAATTAGCAACTTTAATACACCGAAAAGAGAGATGCATGTCCTTCTAAAATTTTACATGATTTTGTTTTATTGCTGTTGAAATTTGAATAATAAAAAAAAAATCTTTCTCCTTGGAAGCATTTAGTCAGCCAAAATTACTTTAAATATAATTTCTAAGTAACTATTCCAAGTTCTAACTAGTATAAATGCCTATTAAAATAAAATTAACACTGGATTAAAAAGTAAAAGCTTCCTTTTAGAGTTTTAAATTTTAATTACATACCAAATAGGCAAATACCAAAATTAAATTTAAGCATTATTTCTAATAAACAAAAATAGCCTCAGTAAGTTCATCTGTCATTGCAGTTCTCTGATCAGCTCTGATCAAACGGAGTGAGGAAAATAGTCTCTCTACAAAAAATAAAATAAAAAAACAAGCTGCTCTTTGAGGTAATTCAATAATAAATCAATCTGTAGCAGTTATGAGTAGTCCAAAAGGTCATTATTTACTAAAAAAACTTATGTTAGAGGAATGCTTTTGGCTATTTTGAAGCCATCAGCAACTCACATATTACTTATAATCACTAAAAACAGATACGTTAAAGAACAACTGAGGAGTATTTCGTTCTTGTTCTTTTTTAGAATAGTTCTAAATTTAAAATTTCTAGAAACGTTTGTCTAACAGTCTTTATAGTAATTGCTAAAAAACCCATTTCACAAAAAGTTAAGAAAATAAAACTGTAAAACATAAAAGAGAACTAAGACTGCTTTGTTTGATAATCCCATTCCTAGAAATGGGGCCTGGAAATACGCCCTAAAAAACTGAAGGAAAGCATATTAGAATGGGATTATCAAACAAAGCAATCTTAGTTCTCTGTTATGTTTTACAATTTTATTTTCTTAACTTTTTGTGAAACGGGTTTTTTAGCGATTACTATAAAGACTGTTAGACAAACGTTTCTAGAAATTTTAAATTTGGAGACAAAATAGCCTCAGTAAGTTCATTTGTCTTTGCAGTTCTCTGATCAAACGGAGTGAGGAAAATACTCTCTATGCTGACCCGTGTTGGAGGCAGAGCTGTAACAAGATGCGCAGCATCTCTTACAATTTCAGGATATTTAGAGATGGCCTCTTTACCATGGCTTCAAAATAGCCGAAAGCATTCCTCTAACATAAGTTTTTTTAGCTGCTCATAAGTGCTACAGATTGATTTATTATAGTCTCTCTACGCTGACCTGTGAGTTGCAAGAGCTGTAACAAGAAGTGCAGCATCTTTTACAATTTCAGGATATTTAAAGATGGTCTCTCTAACATTTAATTTAGATTTTCTGTCAAACCATTCAACTTATATTAGAGCTTTGTTAAATTCCACTTTGAAATTTGCGATATATTTATAGGTTTACTTTTTTCAGTATTAGACTCGAGTTTTCTCCTTTTTTGGCGCTGGAGATGGTCTGCTTGATTTAAAAATTTTTCGAAGTCAGTTTCATCATCAGTATTTGCATTAGACATTGGATTTTTATCAAATTTTAAGTGCTGAAGTTTGAGTAGGCTTACACACAGGTTTTGCATTTTTACCAATTTTCAAACTATGAAGTTTATATTCATCTGCTTGATCCAATAATTTTTCAAAATCAGTTTCATCATCAGTATTTGCATTGGACATTATTGATTTTTATCAAATTTTGCATGCTAAAGTCTGGGTAGGCTTATACATGGGTTTCACATTTTTACCAATTTTCAAACTCTAAAATCAGGGAGTCAGCTTATGTTCAAGTATATATGGTAATTTAGTAAATTTAATTCTAATTTTTCTTTTATATATGTATATATTTACCCTCCGGCAGAGTGAGCGGAACACTCGTTTGGTCCACTGGGGTTGAGTATCTAATGGAAAATCCACATCATTGGCTGAAATGAGTCGACCTACTGCACATAAAAAATTAAAATGAACTCTTATAAAATTGTAAATTTAATTCTAATTTTTCTTTTATATATGTATATATTTACTCTCCAGCAGAGTGAGTGGAGCACTCATTCAGTCCACTGGAGTTGAGTATCAAACGGAAAATCCATAATAATCCTCTTGCATTGTCTGTTTTTTATTTCTTATAACTTGATATGTAAGAGTGCTAGCCGCTAGGCCTATGAGTTAGGCTATAGGACTTATATTTTAATCATTAATCAAAATCCTATGCCTAAGTTTCAGTTTGGCTTAGACCACAACACTTTCCATAAAATAGCCTAAATATGGCTCCAAAAGATAAAAATTTATCACTTAGAGTTGAGACTCATAAATTAACTAATAACACTATAGGGGCCTTTTCATAAATTTAGATAACTGATATTATTCATTACTTACTATCATTAGCCTTAGTTAGAAATGATATATATAGCTCTAGCCCTAGGTAAGTAAGGACTTGAGTCGGGAGTCTGTTGTTTTTCCGACTCCGACTCTGCAATCCTGTGTAAAACAGGTCGTCATCGCATCACGTAATTCGTTAGCTCAGTTAATCGTTTTTTTATCACAATCAATTCAAATCCGACATTTTATTAAAATTAATTAGCTTAGTCAATCATTACTTTTTTAACAATCAATTCAAATCCGACAATATCATTATAAATTATAACCATATAAAAATATATTTAAGTAATTGATAATTAACATATATAAAATTATAACCATATAAAAATATATTTAAGTAAATGATAATTAACATATAGTAATGAAAACTAATTATTTAATTAAAAAGTAATTTTTAACTAAATGATAATTAACATATAATAATGAAAACAAATTATTTAATTGATTAAAAATAGACGGTAAATGATAATTAACATATAGTAATGAAAACAAATTTAACTAAATGATAATTAACATATAATAATGAAAACAAATTATTTTTTAAAAATAGACGTGCAACTTCACTAGTTTTTAGTTTCTTAAAGATGATTTCTAGACAATTATTATTACACGACGCTCTTCCGATCTAATTAATTAAAAATAGACGTGCAACAGTTTATGAAAACAAATTATTTAATTAATTAAAAATATATGTGCAACAGTTCACTGAAAACAAATTATTTAATTAATTAAAATAGACATGCAATAGTTCACTAGTTTTTAGTTTCTTAAAGATGATTTCTAGACGATTATTATTTTAAATTATGTAAACAAATTATTTAATTAATTAAAAATAGACATGCATCAGTTCATTAGCTTTAGTTTCTTAAAGATGATTTCTAGACGATTATTATTTTAAATTCTGTTTTCTTAAAGATGATTTCTAGACGATTATTATTTTAAATTCTGCAAATAAAGTCTGATTTCTTAAAGATGATTTCTAGATGATTATTATTTTAAATTCTGCGAACAAAAGTCTGATTCTATTGTTTGTGTAACGATTATTATTTTTAAAATTCTGCCAACAGTCTGATTCTATTGTTTGTTTGTGTTATATATTACTTCATTCTGCGAACAAAGTCTAATTCAATTGTTTATTTGTGTTATATATTACTTGATAACCTGTGCAAGTGGTGTGACGTCGCAGTTTCAGATTCCATTAGAAGGAAAAAATGTTTGTCCGAGATCCTACAGTTCATATAGACAATAATCAAAAGTGCATGTCACTGTTCGTTCGCCATCAAAAAGCAAAATCAAATCTCATCTGTATAATAATCATTGAATCTATAAGCTGCTAATCAGTGTTTACGGGTTCGTTTGTCAAAAAACCCCGAAGTGAGCCCAATTGTCCTGGTGAAGATTGATAATTAAAAACTGTTTCTATGAACAATTCATTTTATTGATGTTAATTTTTTTTGTAGTAAATATAATAAATAAATTGAATTCATTTTATTAATGTTAATTTTTCGTAGTAAATATAATAAATAAGTGAATATTCCATATTTTTAGGACATTTTAAATGAGTTTTATCTGCATTTTTAATATTTGTTTAGGACATTTTAAATGAGTTTTATCTGCATTTTTAATATTTATTATAGTTGAGGAGGAGCCGGAACAAATTAATCAATTTTTAATTAAATCTTGTGGGAAATCGCACCTTGGTAACGACGGTAATCCTGGAATGGATTACCGTCGATAACCAAAGTACCACTGTATTTATGTTTTTAGATTTAGAGAGATCTAAATTATTCTGTTCAAAAGTATGATTACAATATACAGTATTAAAGACATGCTGTATAATATATGCATTACTCGAGTCTATAATAATATACTTTAGGCGACATTAATAAGCATTTCACAAATTACAATAAATAGAAAATTCATTTAGTGAAACACGAATTTTCTGTAATTTTATGATACTTTTTAATGAGTGGTGATGATTTTCAAATAAAAATATCAATGTATTTGACGCGAAGGCTGAAAAAAATTTATAAGAAAACAAAAATAAGTGAATTCAATCTCAACAAACTTAGACAAATTTATATAATCTAGTAAAATTTTTTAAAAATCCTCAAATTTTTCCAGTTTTATGAAAATAATAAATTGCTGAATTCGTTGATTAGGTCTTATGCGTGGAAACTGTGGTCTTATTGTTACATGAAGAAAAAAATCATGGATAAAGAGGCTGAAATAAATAGAGTATCGATACTTGAACTAATTGGGACCAAATTGATGCGGTTAATCAAATGATTCAGATAATCAAATATATACTATATACAATTGATACACACATATAAATATTATATATAATTTGTATATGTGTATCAATTGTATATATTATATGTTGTAAATATTATAATTTATAACATATAATATATACAATTTATAGAAAAAAATGTAATTTAAACTTACAATTAAATTACATTATTGTATACAAAGTTATTACTATTATATTTTAAAGTATGGTATAAAAAATAATTTAGGAAATGGTTTGTAAATAACGTTTTGAAGAATAAATATTGTATATTTAAAGTTATTTTAATATTGTAATGTTACTTCTTCGAATAATTGGAAATAAATGCATTAAGGGACAGGAGTAATAGTCCAGCATAACAATTTCTTTAAAAATAGATAATGTAATGTGTTTTTGGCATCGTTGGTTTTTGGTGATAGCTTCCGCACCACTACGACTCAGTTCCGATCGATAAATAAAAAAAATCATATAGTTTCTGAAAGTTATCGGTAGTCGCTTCAGCAATTCTAGGTTAGTTCGAATTTCCGACACCAGATGTTCTAATACCGTAATAGCAGAATTTGAAAAAAAAAAACAATCTCTCGATGTTATGATGGCAAGTTAATGCACATCCGATGAAATTGAGAATGTCTTGCTAGCTCAATATTTTGATAAAGTGAAAAGTAGAAGAGATTTGCGAAATACGGTCGCTTCACGAGAGAGAAGTTTGATGATGAATTTATGAGGCCCTTCAGATTTTCTAAGGCGCATGTCGAACATCTATGGTCACTACTTGATATTCCACGACAAATTAGTCTCTCCAACAGAATAAAAATTGATGGTAAGAGAGAAAAACCTAAATAATTTTGATCACAGTTCAGAAGGTATGGCCCAAGTTTTTGCACTTAGGATTATTTAATAATCATCATAACACAATTCTAACAGCGTCAGTACAACAGCCTGAGTCACAGGTACTGAACTTAGTCATCTGGTAACTAATCATGAGCAAAGAATATAGAGAGAATGGGGAACCATCTAACCTCAAAAACTTCAAGAAATCATGATTAGTCTCTTCCCTCCAGTCAGGGCCGCCGAGAGGGGGTGACATCCGAGACTTTTGTCACGGGCCCGACCATCGGCTCTAAGTCAAATAATATGTCTGAAAATTCGCAGGCCGCCGCCAGAGCGCACTATCTACTACCCAAAGATAAAGTCACTATGCTCCTATAGAGAAGTATGGACACGCTTTTCCCTAGACTTTGCCGACAATGGAAGCCTTTCATTGGTTAGCTACGTGTCACGTGGGTTCCAGACGTCATGTTTGAGACATTGTCGAAGAGCTAAGCTTGGAGCTCAACTGAATTTGGCTACAAGTGGCGGCGGATAATAATTTACAGTTATCTATATATAGTTATCTAAATCATTTCTTAATTCGAAGATATCTGGTTGTGCAGCTTTTGGTTGTAGTAATAAAAATGGTTCGTTTTTTTATATTTCCGAGCGATAACTTTCCAACATGCCATGACATTGATCAACATCTAATTGAAAAATACTGTAGAACAAGAATTCATTTCATTATAAGGAAAATAAATGCCCAATTGAAAGAAAAAAACGAAAACAAAATGTGGAAGCCGAAGTATGGGAATGAAAAATGCTGTCTGAAGTCATTAAGTGTTTTATTTATAAAATGTCCGAATTATTTATTAATTATTGTCTTATATATTATTTATGCATTCAGATGTTCGTTACTTTTTAATAATTTTATAACAAGTTAAATACTTTATATTATACATCAATTGCCCAGTTTTTAAAACTTGCCTAAACAACTTATGAAAATAAAATGTTACTTAAATAATTTATACCTTGCTCAAACAACTTATGAAAATAAAATGTTACTTAAATAATTTATACATTGCCAAAATTTCATGCTAGAAATTACAGTCTTATTTCCTTAGCACTAATGGTAACGTTGTATTTTTTCCTACCGTATCTAAATACCATTAACTTATAAAACTGTGCACAGTAAAACCTCGATTTTACGGACACCATCCCAAAAAATAAAATAAATAATATTAATACAATATTTGCATAAACTGTCTACAGTATAGCTACATCCAGCATTTGTAAAATAAAGCACTCATTTATTGCATAATGCGTCATTTTTATTTTAACAGCTTACCTAAATTTAATATACATGTATGAAGGTAATTTAATTTAAAATACTCTATGTAAAATAATACAGTTTTTAGGCATAAGTCACATTAATTAGTAAAGGTATGTTGAAAATGCTAATTAATGTTTATAAAAAAATTTTACTTTGATTTTACGGAGTTTCCGATTTTACGGACTAGTCTTGCCCCCTATAGTCCGTAAAATCGAGGTTTTACTGTATTTACAATTTTTTTATCCCGCATTTTTTATTATTTTTAAAGTAGAACAATAATAAATAATTCTAAATACCAGTATGATTACTACAAATTATGTATAATATAACGGGAAAAAGGGAATTCTGTTTTGAATCGGTACCTCGTATATCTAAACTTCGCCTTAACTAGATGTCCCAAACATGGCGGCATTCAAGGTCATGTCCATACTTCTCTATAGGAGCATAGAGTGACTTAAGTAGTAGCGTGTTTGCAGTGCTTATCGTGTTTACTCTGTTTTTCTAAATTTTGGACATTACAATTAAAAACATACTATTTGTTATAGTTTTTATTTTAGAACATTATTGGAGTTATTGACAATTATCGATAATAAATAATATTTTTTCATTAAACAAAAAAAAATAAATTTTATTTTTAAATAATTTTGAATTATATCAAACTAATTTTATCGATAATAAATAATATTTTTTCATGGTTTATTTTTTTTAATTATAAAAAATTTGATATTTTATCCAAACACGTATACGGTATACACTGTATTTACAGTGTCCACGTATATTTTGAAAGTTGCAGCACCCCACGATTTCAAGTCGCGAGTCACTGCTTCTTACATGTTATATATCAAATACTTAAAACCTGGGACGAAAACGGACTTTGGCGAAAATAATAATTGTCACTGTGAAGTTTAAATCATTCCTGCCAAGCAGTTTTTTTAACACTGTTTGACAGGTTTTGGCGCACAGTATCAGAACTGAAAAGTCCGGCTCCGTCCAATTTTTTTTAAAACTAACATTAGCGCGGCTGGACAATGGTGAAGAGTGCAAGAGCTGGAAAGATCAGATCCGTCCAGTTTATTCAGGGAACCGAAAGTAACCACGAAAGATGGAACTGCTTATAGCAAAGAAGAAATTGTCAGAGAGAACGCTTTGCAAAACAAGTTTCTTATTCGAAGAAATTCCCATGGAGGCCAATTCCGATAAATCTAGGCTGGAAAAATTGCTTACAGAAAAGAAACGGGAGGGCTTTACAAGATAAACCTCTCCCTCTTACAAATGGATCATGCTGATCGATTGCGAACAAGATGATGAATTTTTTAGGATAGAAGAATTGCTTATTTTAATAAACTAAGCCTTAAAATATATATTTATTTCAGAAATCTAATTTTATATGGAAATTAGAAAGAGTAGATAAGTACTCTTACAAATGTCATTACAAAGTATTATGAATCTTTCCTAAATGGAATACTGTAAAAGGATTAGAGGAAGGTGGGTAAGATAAGTCTGTTTTTAGAATTTTGATTATAAAGTCAAATATTTGTACGAAAGATCTGTAAATTTTACTAAAGAAATAAATATTTTTTTACCAATAGATGACTCCACTTTATAGTAATTGTGATTATTAAATGATGGGGTTATAACAACCCCTGCCACAGGCTGCCTAGTCCTGCAGAAAGATCAACAGGATTTTAGAAAATGGGGATTAACGGCTGGGCTCAGACTCCATGAAATAATTTTCCTAGCATGGGATCCGAGAATCAAACTTGGGTCCTCTAGAGTAGAAAGCCAAAGCGTTTCTACGCGGTCAATCCGATTGACGCAAGCAAATATTACAATTGAACACTTTGGTACTGAAATGATTATTCAACAAGATTAACGATCTTGTTTAAAAATTTTTTTTTTTATCAATTGAACTCTTATCTCGGTGGTTGCAAGATGGTTCGACTGATAAATTTTTATTTGAAAAATAATTTGGATATAAAATTAATCGTTATAACATTGTGAAATTATTATTCTAAGAAACAATATACAGTATTTTATTTAAAGATAATAATTCAAATACCATTAGGCTCTGAAATTAAAATTTATTGAAATTTCTAGTTGAAACATAACATTATATCATTAAATATGAATAAACAGCCTGTGAATTCTTTCTGCGAATTTATTATTTATATTTTGACTATAAATTATATATTAATGCAGATTGGAAAATTAAGACTGTTGACAAGATAGATGATGAAACAGCTTGTTTAATGATATTACCGCGGCGGCGGCCGGATGACCGAGTGGTAAGGCGCGGTTTCCACTGTACGATTTCGTCCAGCACGACGCCGTCTAGTAGCTTCCGATTTCGGACAGCAAAACGTTTACGTGCTCACATAGGCCATATAACGGATCCGTAACTTTTAAAACGTCATGTCGAAGTAGCCAATAACGAATGTTGTAAAAATAAACCAATCAAAGACGTCGATAGAAAAGTTTATTTCATGATGGAGAAAGAAGTTGTTTTATCTATTTCGATCAAATCTATGATTTTGATAAATATAATGTTTAATTTAACACTTTTCGAAGGAAGATACAATCGTATAGTGATGAATAGTGGTGGATAATACACGCTTTGTTATTCTAAAATTCTAAAATTCTTTGTTATTCTAAATAATATTTTATAAAGCGAGAATGAACACGTGCACCAGACCAATTCGATTAGCTGTATTCTGTTCACGAACTTACCATCTTGTGTACCAAATTTATAAGTATTTCGTCGTTTACCGCCATGTTTTTCAAAGCTCTCGTTTACCACAAAGTAGTTACTTATTGGCTATCGAATCGGTGACGTCAATCCGTAAGGATCCGTATCCAGCATAAAGTAGGATAGAGGTCTAGTCGATCCGTTCCGTGATTTTGTTGTCCGTAAACAGGCCGTTGCTAGGATACCGGCTATACGGATCCGTTTTGCTGGACGAAATCGTACAGTGGAAACCGCGCCTAACGCTGTCGGTGTGCCTCGCAAGAGGTCCTGGGACTGGTCCTCGGTTTTTTCGGGGTGCTGGGCACGGCCCGGCGATCCCATCCTTCACCATCCGGCCCCTCTCCATGGGTGTGGGTGCAGCCCGTGGTTGGAACTGGCCCCGCCTCTCAGTAATCTTTGATTGGAAAGGGGCGTTTTAAAATGTGCAAAAAAATATTACCCCACAATGCATTCACTATACTTGTCAACAGCATCGGATGTCAATATTGAGTCTATGGGAGCGGCATATTACCAACTTTTGTGACGGTATTAATACGCGCGGAACAATCGATTTCGATATAAAATGTAACAGTGTCAGTAAGAATGGTGTTTATTTTTATGTAATCGTGCAATTTGCTTCGTTTGACGGCTAATCATGCAGCCTTTCGAGAACGACTTAAAATTACATCTCTCTGCCATTTTATAACAATCAATTGGAATGTGCAGAACATCATTACGCATCTGATCATCGTATATATATTATAGACATGCAGATAATTTATTACATGTTAATATCGTAATTTTATTCGAAGCTTATAGCTTATTTTCTAAAATTGTCATTATGTTATGATAATTTATTGTAACATCGTAAATAATTTAATGGAATATGTCATCGGCATAGCGATATAAATGAACTTTGACTCTCCCATAGACTCAATAATCTGACTTCGATGCTGTCGTCAAGTATAGAAAAAGACATCTTTTAAAACAGAATAATACAAAATAATGAATTTGGAAAAAATATCTTACTACATCGTTTTTCTTAATAAATTTATTATTGATTTTATCACACTTATATTCTAGTAGTTATATCTCGTATTGTAAATCCAAGAAAATATATCAGTGGGCTACATCTAAAAACATTAAAACCTATTCTGATGGAAAATGAATAGAAGTATTCATTAACAAATTGTTTCAAATTATGAAGTATATGTGATGTCTTCTATAAATTAAGATTTTTGACTGTTACTTTCTGTGTAGATAATTTTTTGTTATGAAAAGAAGAATGTTTTTAATTTTTTAATTAATTTATCAGAAGTATGTGTTTTTTGTAATTTTTACATTAATAAATGCATAAAAAGAATAGATTAACGTGTTAAGCACTGTGCCATGAAGAATGCACAGCTAGTAATCCTTTCTATATCACAACTGTGATTTTAATTATTCAGAAGAGAACTGAATTGAAAGTTATTAGGCTATATCCTAAAATTTGAGTACAAAAAAACCTAAATACCAGCTATATTCCATCGAAAATTTGTGTGTTATATGCCCCGATAGTGGGGTAGGTTGTAACATTTGCAATCGTTCAGAAAAATCTATCTTATTTTAAAGAGATATTTTTCATTAAAGCTAGTATTTTAACTGGCATTAATGAAATCAAATTTGTATTGAACTGGTGAAAGATTAATAAATGATGTTTATAACGACATATTTGTTTTTCTGAAATTGAAATTTTCATAGCATGAAATAATTATAAAGTAAAAAGTGTTACAACCAGCCCAAGTCTCCCCTACTGTTATGTCTGAAATCAGCATAGTATTTCACGAAAAATATTATCGAATTTAAATGAATTGTTGGGATTCATTTCAAAATTAAGAATATTAAAAATAATTAATTTCAGGATAAATATTTTTGACATAATAAAAGATGTTCACAAACAGTGACAAAATATTTCAAACAAATATCCAATCTGAATTAAATTTGCGGTATTTTTGTTGACGGGATCCATTAGAAGCTGATCTGCTGAAAATAATTAAATCGAATCATTATTAATTTATAGCCTAATAAATATTCTATTTGATCATTTTCAAATTTCACAAAGATATAAAATAATGAAAAAGATCATGTGATCGATTCAAAGATATATTAAATTAATTTGTTTCTCTATTTTTCTATTCCGAAATGTAATAAAAGTATATGATAAGATTTGTATGTCCATCAGTTCAATAAATCGTGTATAGTCTGATTTGAATAAAATTCATATATGTTACTGGATAACATTAAGAGGAGAACCAAGCCTATTGAAAATGATGTATATTGGATTAATATTATTGATTTAATAAGAAAAAGATTTTCGCTAATTTTTTCGTAATAGTTCAATATATTGACCAATGTACATATATATTGACCAATTTGAATGAAATTAATTTATATTATTAGGACTATCTTGGGAATCTAAGTATATTGAAAATGATTAATATTTCATCCTAATTAGCTAATATTTGTCTCAAAACGATATCTCATGCAAATATTATTCAATGAATGATATTTATATATATATTATAGAGATCTTACTAAAAGATCATGTTTGCTAAAAATAATCGAAATCGATTCATTAAACTGATATAATAGTAATCCGAATTTGATCATTTTGAATTTTTGAAAATACTGTATATAAATTGATCATTATGGTCGATTCATCGATCTTTATTAAATTGCTTATTTTAAATTTGTTTAAAATTCTTATGCTTATTTTTACACTGAAATACAGTAATCAAAAGATTCAGTAATTTATTTTAATAATATAGTCACCGTTTTAATGTTTATTTTTGCTATATATATATATATATAGCAAATGGTCAGTCATATCGTCTGTATATATATATACATACAGACTGATATGACTTCTGCTTTTCAATGTCTCTAAAAAGCGAGATTAAGTTAACAAGTATAGTGATTTGATACGGATCACTTGAAAATTGCAACTTCTTACAAGTTTGATTATTGACTTCATTGTATGCTTATATGAGTTTTAATAATGAAAGACTGTCATTACGATAAAACCAAAAAGTAGAGAAATAACATATATATAGAAAACGCTGTATGTTCTATATATAAATTATATCTTCCAGGAGGTTTCTCATCCTTGGAAAAGTACAGGAAATGAAATAAAAGCGTGTGAAAACAACACTTTTAAAATAGATCTATCAAGAAATAAGGAAGTCTTTACAGCAATGTTAAACATTTTGCATTTACTTTATTAAGGATATTATTTATTTTTATATTTAAAGTAAAAACAAAACTACATGAATATAATAAAATCCAGAAAATGGTGCTAATATTCATTCAAGAACAGTAATTCTAATATGAATTTATTTAACTATAATTTTTAAAATTATAGTAAATTAATTAAAATATGCCAGCTCTAAAATTTCAAGTAAAGTAATAATTAATAATTTACAAATTTAATTATAAATAGAAATGAATCAAATTAATAGATAGTTATCTGTTTTTTGAGAGTTATTCTATAAATATTAATTAATTAATTTTTTTTAACTGAAATTCGATTTGTTTATGTATATTTATATTCAAGACCCAATAATTTTTGTAGGAAAATTTGATTCTGTTCAAATTTTAGGTTAGCAATCAATTTAAGATCAAGTTTTAGCTTACTGAAAATTAATGTTGGAGATCTAAGATCGTTCTATTGATTGCTGAATATTTGAATATTTGTTAAACAATACAAAATATAGTTAATTAGATTAATTTTGTTTGTTTCTTGAAAAGTAATTTTATATGAGTTTTAATAATGAAAGACTGTCATTACGATAAAACCAAAAAGTAGAGAAATAACATATATATAGAAAACGCTGTATGTTCTATATATAAATTATATCTTCCAGGATAATTCGATAATTTTACTGTTTATAAACAATAACCAGTTAGCTGCACGTCTTAGATAAAAAATTTCACAAACTTGAATTAAAAAAATAATTAAATATAAATTCATGACAATTTTAATTACATACAATTCTGTAATTCTAAGAGAACAAATGTTTAAGAATTTCTTCAATTGCAAGTAATTTCAATTAATATGAACATTACATAGTTGTGTTTAATATAGAGTTGGATAAGAAATAAAGAAACAAAATCAAAAGTGAACAGAGAAATGTTCAAGGAAAAAGAATAGAAGATATGGTAAATCTATATGTATTTGTACTTCGTTATTTAAAAAAAATACGTAGAATAAAAATCATCAATATTTTTCATTATTTTCACTAAATGTGATTTAATCTCTATAATGGAGCTACACATAAATTGATAAAACTCTTATTAAATCTAAAAATATAGAAAAATTATTAATTAAGCATTAAAATTAGCCGAAATGTTTTTCTTAGACTAATTTCAATTTCAAAAAATCAGAATATATTATCGTTACAGTAATATAGACATGCTCTTGTACATTAGAAAATGTGATATAAAATTATTCAGATAGGTATAAATCAGCATTAGTTCAAAATTGTATTATATTTGAAAATTGGAAATAAAGTAAATTAAAATTGTATATAAAGTATCAGTATATTGCCATTTATTTAATAGGACATTTGCCATTAAACTATCTCAAATTCAATATTAAACATAAAAATAAATATACCTTGAAAATAAATACTGCATATATTACTAGTTAAAAGGTTCACTTATTTCTCTATTCAAATATTATCTGTCATTATTTTTTATCCTTCTTTTCCAAAATTGAATAAATGAATATATAAATTAGATTTTTTGCATATTATACTGTCCGTTCGTTAACATGATAACTTGCGTATAGTCTATATAATTTGATTTAGATAGAAGTTATATATAGAGTTGATCATACTATTGAAAATAATCAATATCGGATAAAAATTATTGACATCGTAAGAGAGAAGATATTCATATATTTCGAAGCAAAATCTTTCATAAATAATATCGAATGAAATTTATATACTGTACTTTATTGAGACCCTCTATCGAATCAAACATATTGAAAATGATCAATATTGAATCATATCTGGCTGGAAGTCTAACAAAATTTATAACGGATCCTAATAATATATGTGAATTTCATTTAAATTGGATAATATTTACATAAAGTATGGCTTTCAGAGACAAATGTTTGATTAGACATGGTCCAATATCAATCATTTTCAATAGGCTTGGTTTCCTAGACTTAGAGGAACTTAATTATGTATAACTGTATAAATTCCATTTTGATCGGGTAATATTTAGGCAAGATATTGCTCAAAACATATTAATATCTTTTCTCTTAAAACGTCAATATCGATTGTGAAAGTGATCCGATATCGATCACTTTCACTAAATTCGAAATTTATTATTTTGATTTAAAAAATGATGTAAATCAAAGTTAGAAATAGTCACGTGATCGATTTATCGGTATTAATTAATGTTTATAGGGAATCTCTTCCAAATGCAAACAAGGATCGGAAAAGATAATATTCTTAGAAACAAGAAATGCTTCTAGAAGAGTATTTAAAGATTTATTCTTAGATAAAATTCTTTTATGAGTGTTTTTTATGCATATATATATAGGCCTATATATATATGCATGCACAAAAAGTTATATATACATATGTAAACATAATCTTAACATAAATAGTTTTTTAAAAACGTTCATCTTTGATACAGTAGTTGGATTTTTGCACTCGAAGCAAGAACAAATCCAAAAGGGAATGGGGCGATCTCTTATCTAGTGAAGTCTTAATATTTTTGTTCTTTTTAAATTTCAGATTTATATAATTAATAAGATATATTTTTATCCATTATCTTCCTATTTATGTATATAAATACAATATAAATAAATAAAAATTAAATTTACATAAAAATTACCTATGTTCAGTATTTTACAATAATAAAATTCTGTTATATATAAGAAATTGTCCGTTAATAATTTTATATTCTGTATCTGCTCCTGACTTAAAATAGTTATCAACTGTATGATTTTACTTATCATTTTATAATAAGTAAGTATCAATAATTATATTATTTGCTCTACTTTCTAAATTTTAATATTGTTACTTTTTAATTTAATGGATAAAATAATTTATTTCTATTAGCAGAAATTTATTTTGTTTTTGTAGAAAAAATTCTCTAAGTTCTGCATTTTAAAATAAGCATAACAACATATAAAGACAGATTATTTTTATTATTATTATCATTTTATTTTTGTAATTTTAAGAATATATTTAACAATTTTTATCCTTTATCAAATGTATAGTTACAAATCAAGAAAGATTAACCGGTACAAAATGATGTCCATATAGATTAAATCGTGATCTAGAAATTTTTCCAGTACAAACATTCAAATACATCGAATAAACTTTCAATAAAATTTCAAAAGGTTGGGTGGATACCAACTAAAACTTCATTGTTATCAGCACGCATGAACTAATCTGAATAATGTGCGGAGTTTAATCCTGCTCATCTTCGAAGCCATCCTACCTGTTAACGGTAATGAACTCCTCTTAACTTCCGTTTTACCTGTCCAATTCATCTGCTGAATCATTTGTACTCTGCGGATCAAACCTTATTTAGTGGAGCTAAGCGTCCTTGCAGATTGCGTGTCCTTGTAAGGGAAGTGCAAAACTAAATATGAACAGTAACTAACGCTCACGAATAGATTGGATAACGTGTACACACAAACAGGTAAGCATAAATCTTTACTAAATTAGAATTATTATTCTCATCTATTTGAATATTTTCTATTCAAATACTTTTAATGCATTCGAAATAAAATTTGACTTTGTAACATTCTAATTTCGCTTTTTAACTAAATTCAACTTATCATAAATTCAATTTAATACAGAAAATGGCAATTATTATTGTATTTAAAATAAAATCATAATATAGAAAATATGATAAAAATTTGACTTTAACAGTTTCCAATAACGCAACTAAATCTACATGACATTTTTTGACAATTTTTAAATAAAAAATATAAGAAGCTTTTCAGTCATACTAGAAGCTTTGTAGCAGTAATTTAATCTGTTCGTTGACCGAGAAAAATTTTTGTTGAAAAGATCCTCTTGATCTCAGATTTTACATGAAGACCAACAAATGATCCAGCGAAAATCGATAAAAATGATTAGATTATTGCTATTAAACTGAATCTCATTAGTTCTCATTTCATAAATTTTATAAATTTATGAGTGCGTTATCCTATTAATTTTTTATTCTTACGATTGTTAGAACTATCTATTCTCATATGCACCTGCCTTTAAACTTTTGCCTGAGATAACACGCGATTTAACCATTTCGTTGTGTGTAATGTGTCTGAGACATCTTGTTATTCAGAAAACTAATAAGCAATTGCTCAAAATGAATCTGTGTAGAAGCGTGTTATGGACCGCGTGCAATTTACGAAGACCATATCTCGTGATTCGTTCTTCGTAAGGTATGATCCGGTGCAATGAACCTTTTACATCTATATAAAATAACTTATAATTAATTAAATATATGAAAAAGTAGTTTTTCTATATCATCTAAGCAAACAAGACCTGTTTTGTTCACACTTCCGTCATTATATGCTACTTTATTTGCCTTAAATGTTTAATAATATATTTAGGGAAATACTAGAACAGATTTAGTTTTCTCGTGTGAAGGATTTTGAACACTTATGACAAGGTTAGTACTGTATTAACTAAGAAAATTCCGTATTCTTTTAGGAGGGAATAAAAAAAAATAAAAGTTTTTTAATGCAGCATAATGGATGAAAGAATAATGAAAATGAAAAATAAAATGGAGAAAAAGATCAATTGTGTTGTTGAGGAAGTGATCGATGCACGAATCTTTTAATCTCACGCATTGAAACGCACATCTAATCGTTAATGCATTCATAGTGATCCACCGTTGAGTCGATACGATCGAATATTTGTAAGTCACGATATTCATGCAGTTTTTTTATATGGATGGAGAAAAGAAAATTTTGTTCATTCAAGTATAATTATTATTTTGATCTGTTGAATAATTCTAAAGATGCGCTTTAGAAAATACATTAAATCTTTGGGAAGTATGCTTCAAATGTTATTTTAGGAAATTTGTAATTTATAAATAAATAAAAATATTTTCCTCAGAATTTTTGGACTCGTAAATAATATATTAATTTTCTTTCTTGATCGACAAAAATATTCAAGGATTATTTGTATTTTCAAAAGATAAAAATTAATTCATAAAAAATTTTGTTTTAGCAGGTATTTATTATATATAAACTTTACGTCTTATTAATATTTTTAATTTATTGAGCTAAAATATAGTTTAGAATATTTAGTGAACTTATTTGAAAATTTTAACGCATACTCCTTCTTTAAAATGATGATGATATTTTTTATATTCTGGACAACGAAAATTTTTTTAACATAAAAAAAATCAGTTTTTAACAGGAGTGTCCAGAATACTTGATTATTATTTGTTAATCTGGCATTATTATTCCTAGCAAAGATCTGCTATATCTCCAGCAAGAACTTTCAAAATGAGTTAAATATGAATTCGAATTAGGTCATCAGTTAAATTATTAGAAAAAAATCTATTTTAGATAAACTGTAGAATATAAACTTGCTGTATAATTTTGTAGATACAATTTCTGAAACTGGACGTCGATTTTAATTCAGGTTCGTCATTTGAAAGAAGTGCCTGAATAATTTTAAATTCTTCTAATAATCCTTGTTATAGATTAATTAATCGATTCAGTCTAATTCAAAAACTACAGACAAATGCCTATAGCTATAGGTTGTCTTAATGATTTTTTAAAGAACTTATGAAAAAACTTTCTTCAAGTTAATTATTTAAATACCAACACTTCTATTAATTTCATAAAAAAATTATATATGTAGTATATATAATTTATATGCATAAATATATATATATATATGTCTCAGCCAAAATTATTTAAGAAGTATATCTTTAAAATGCCTCGAATATTTCTACTGTCTTTATAAAAATCAAGATATAGGATAATTTTATGTTTAAATAGCAATTAAATCATTATTTTATTTGGTCAATCTTTTTATTTCAATTTTAAAATTGAATAATAGATATAAAACCTGTAGATGAAAAGCTAATTAGGTTATAAAGTGTTATAAAAAGTTTAGATTGACTTAATTTTTTCAACACAGTATATAAAATTCTTTATAGCAGGAAAATATTAAAATAAGTAATTCAGCATGATGTAGAATTCTTATTGTATGGAATGTGTGATCCTGCGCGTCCAGTTTTTATTTAAGGCTTATTGTGAATTTACGAATACAGTATAATACTTAAAACTTGTATATCCTGTTAATATTGTGGCTGTCGTAAACATTGTATAAAAAAAAAAATAATAAAATGTTATTCATTTTAGACAAATTAGAAGAAATCAAATAATTTTAATATTTAGACTATTATGTTTATATGTTTTGATCATATTTGCAGCTTTTATGTTATTTTTACGAATCTCTTGTACTTCTCTATATTAATATTTTAGTTTTATTATTGCTTTTGATAAGTGAATTAAAGACAGTACAGTATTTGTAATTTTTATGAATTTTATGCAATAAAATTAATTATTAAGAAATTAATATGTATGTATTAATTAAAAATGAACAATAATAGATAATATAAATTACGAAATTTATTGTAGCTACATCTGAAACTGTTTCCATAGCTTTATAAATAATAAAAAAACGAATATTAGATGTTATAGATAATTGAAAAAACTAATTAATTTTTAGTTTACAATTTTTTGAACACTGTTCAAGTTTATCCTTGCTTAAAAAAGAGGCTTATACCGGAGATTGAACAAAGTAATAATCTTTTTGTATAACTTTTGCGGTTTTAAAAATGTCATAAATGCTCTTCTTATCATAAAAATTCTTTTTATTTTTCCAGAATTGACTATTTAGTTGTTTTAAAATTGTTTTTGCTTCGAACATTATTTTCAAATAGTTTTCCTAGATGAAGGTCAAGCAAGAATTCCATTAATATTTTTAACATTCAAAAACTAGAACTAGTTTTGCTCGTAAAATTTAATTATAAAACAGCGAAAAAATTTACAAGTTTTTAAAAAAATTAAATTCCTGGTTTTGAATTTAAAAATCTATATGCAGCTATAATTCTGGTAAAGTTATTGCCAGTTCTTGACACGAAATGGCGTGTATGCGACGCGTGGTGCAACACCGGAAGCAAAATGTCAGACGAAATCACGCGTTTCGTGATCTACGAATGTCATATATCTCTTTCCGTGGGAAAGATATATCATTCCGTTAGATGATTAATCAGAGATGTACAATGATCATAATGAAAAATGAAATATCGATAAACTTCCTCTTTAAAATTATTTTCGATTCGATCCTAAACTTCTGAATTTTAAATAAACTTATATAAAAAATTATTCATAGTTTATAGCTGATTAAAAATTAAATAGAATCTTTATTCAAATAGTTTTGAAACAAAAATTAAAATCCGACTTCCTCATAAATGCTTCCTGTTTGATCGGACATTGGACCTACATAAAGACAAGTTTTTATCTGTTAAGAATTAAACAACGTGTACCATTCCTCACTTCATGTTTGCTGGAAAGTTTCTCGACAGAACAGATATGAACACGTGCGGTCAAGTACGTGGAACTGATAGCCAAACAAATGTGTTGTTTCGGTCGTGTTGGAGCAGGTTTCAAGGCAAACGTCTTCACAGTTGACGAACGGGAAGAGTGACCTATGGGTAGGTCAATGCGAGGTAAGGGAGGATCCGTTTATTTTTTTTTTGTATTCACTCATTTCCCAAGTCTTATTGGCTTACCTCTTATTGTTTGTGTGATGAAGAATTGTCACGGATTGTTGTCATTTCCATCTTTTACAGGTCGACAGTAGTTAGGTCTCGGTGTCACTCGGTTTTTATGATCAAATAGAGGAAAGGATATGAGGTAAGAATCTAGTCGCATTCAGGATGCCAATTGTATTTTTACTGATTCTAGGAATTTCGAGTTGACCTCTTCTTGCGGAAGTTAATTGTTTAATTTTCTGAATATATATAATATTCAGAATTATTTACAAATCTGGAATCTTGGTTGACATATTATAATTTTCCAAAAATGAAATCAGACAGGAAAAGTAGAATAAAAAATTTAATCAAAATAAAATTAAATGAATTCAATTTTAGCAATCATCAAAGTACAATATTAATTTTGGTTTACTAATTAGAATTTATTTTCGGTTGATAAGAGAATTATTCAACTGTATTAGTCACACTCGATTTCTTCTTTTATTAATTTCAACAATTCTAAATAGCATACCAATTTTTTAACATTGCTTAAAGAACATCCATTTGCTTTCATTCAAATTTTTTATATAATGATGGTGGTGGTGGTGAAAAAAATGAGGAAAAATAATTGTATTGTATAGATCTTTTGTATATACTGTAAATATGTTAAATTTTTTCATTAGACTTATGATGTTTTAATTAATTATTTTATTCTAATTATTCACTCATCCATTTATCAATGGTTAAAAAGTAATTCTGATATTAAAGATGTTTTTTCATGTACGATTGTTTAGGTTACGATATCGAGATTAAACTAATGATATACATACTCATTCAATTATGGTTAATGAATACGATTAAATCATTTATCGGAATCGGACTTATCAGAATGGCATTTAAGAATATTGTATTAAAAAATGTACGCTAAAATTCATTGAAATAGGTCATAAGGGATAAATTAACAATAATCTCATAAGAATCTATTCAATCATGATTCAATAAAAGCAGATTACATGTATTAATTATAGACATTCGATTCATGCATTGGATTAGCCCAATTAATGAAACCAAGTATAATGACCTGTTCGGTCTCATTGCAGCTTTGCTATTGAGTTATTTGCTTCATTTGTAACGCTAATCTCAATTTTTTTTTATTTAATATGCAGGGTGAAGAAAAACTTCGTCGTAAAGTTTTGTGTACTGATAGAGAGCGTCGAAACAATTCGAAAATGTCAATGAACATATGGTCTAAATGACACCGTTTTCGAGTTAGGACTTTTAAACCTAGCGAATCACAATCGAACATGCGAAGAGCTAGCCAATTCCATTCTAGAGCGTGGCAACGGCGCTTCGCATGCTCGTTTGTGATTGGCTAGCTTTAACGGATCCTAACTCGAAAAAATACCGTTTATATCATATGTTCATTGGTATTTTCGACTTGTTCCGATGCCGCCTACCAGTACGCAAAACTTTATGACGAAGCTTTTCTTCACCCTGTATAAAATAATGATTTATGCCAGTTGATTTCTTTATGAAAATTTTCAAATCGATCATTCAATATATATACCTTATTTATCAACTGATACATAAATTTAATTATTTAAAGTTTTATTGAATTTATAATAATGAAAAAAATGATGGTGAATTTTATTTATACACTTTTTGATGTATTTAGATCTAGAGGCGATAAAGTTACTAAACTTTTTTTTATCTAAAGAAAAGGTTATAGTTTAAAACTTTGATATAGCAAAACAGTATTTATCTAATAATTTTTTTAATTATTACATTATTATTATCTACTATTATGTCTTAAATATATTCTTCTGAGCAATTTTTTTATCGTATTACATTATGAAGTTTTGTATTTCCATATATTGTATGTCAATCTTAAAATAAAAGTATTCAAATTTTAAATTTATGTTTAAAAATAATAATTAAAAACTGTCATAACTAACAAGTGTAATTATGAAGCATAACTTATAACGATTCAGCGTACAGATTAAACGTTTACTCATTTATCATACTGTATTTAAACTGAATTTTTCTACCCCGTTTCTAATATTTAAAAAATTCGTGTGTATATTTTAGCTTACTAATATTAATCTTATTCATCTTCTATCCACAATAAAGATATAAATGAATATTTTCAAAGGGAAATATAATTTAATCAAAATATTTTCAAAAGCAAATATTTTGATTAAATTAGCCTCGATAAGCTTATTCTAAAGATGATTCGGGTCATGCTTTTTATTATTGAAAAAATAACCACACTGGTAGTCCAAAAATTCTTATATGTTGAAGATAACAGTTATGGGATTAAATACTATTCTCATTACATCTTCAGATAAACAGCTAATTCAAATCTAGCTCAATTCTAGGTTAATAGGCTGGTTCAAGATAAGCGTGATTTCGTCTATTTTCTCTCATTCTAATTGGCGCAACGAAACTCGTCTTCGCTCTGCTTGAAAATTCTATGTATAGTTTGTATTGGTTGTATTTTACGCATGCACATAATTGCATTTCTTGAGCTTCATGGTAGAAATCGAGGCTATATATTAAGTTATTCTTTTAATTATTGTTTATTTGGACTTTTCTCCTCTAAGAGAGTTCTCAATCGAATAAAAAACATTAAAAAGCTATAGAATGTGCATTTCTCGTGATGTAAATATATCATAGAATTTAAAATTATAACATAGAATAATTCATAAAGTATTGTAATAATTTATAATATGTGCCTGAGAATGTTTTAAAATAAAAACATTTATTCATAAAATGTAAACAAATTAATGATTTATTAAATTTATAAAGACATCTGTTATATTAATTGCATTTCTTTCTCTCTCTCTCTCAAAAAAAAAAAAAAAAAAAAAAATTTGTCTTGTTACTGTAATAAGCATCTGTTCTTTACTAAAAAAAAAAAAAAAAAAAAATCAAATGGAAAATCGTATGCTAGATGAAAACTAATATTGTCAGTTTAAGATGAACACTTAATTGAGCGGTATATTGTTTATCAGTATTGCCGTAGAAATGATTGATAAACAAATCGATTAATTTATGCATTTAAAAGAAATCGATTTAAAAATTTTATTTATTTATTTTTTAGTGTTTCGGTGCTTGTTGAATTTAATCAATGTAATAATCAAGTACAATGGTATTTCTTTGCTATATAGTGCTATGGCTAAATAATATTTAGTATTCAAATATTCGTTTAAGATGTTTTATCACATTAAACTTTAATAAAGTATAACTTGCCTTTTCATTGCAGTTTTTCATATTTCATTTATTATTTTGCAAAAATTGATGGAGTAAAATTTTGTTTTATTGTATTAATATAACATGAATTTAAATTAGTACAGTATATTTATTTATACAGTACAATATACTTACAATATGTTTACATAAGATATATATTTAACGCTTGATTTTATACAGTATGAATATTATTTATTTATTGTTATATTTAATACATTATGCTTTTGATGTACTGTAATTTATTTTTCTTTTATTATGGTGATATGTATTACTTTGCCTTTCAATCTGTTATTTTTTTATGTTATATAAGTTTATACTGTACCCCTGATTAACTACAACTTGACCTGGTAGTTCTTATGCTACAAAAAGCTACCAACCAACGAACCGTAATGACATCCTAAAACATCTACTAGTTATCTAATGATATTCAGGAAACTGTGGTATTGCGCTTCTGGATCACCCCTATTTGCATAATAGTCGTTTAATTTTTTGTTTTTCGCTTTATTTTATCTCTGGTTTAGTGAAATTTTATACGCAAAGTTAACCGTGATTATTTAAAATCTTTGTTTTTTATATGAAAATTGGATTTTAAAATATCGACACACAAAAGTTTAAAAGATAAAATATTAAATACAGTTTGGTCATAAATAAAAATTTCTATATAAATAATAAGTATGTAATAACAGAACTAGAAAAAAATAATGATTTGAAAATATCAATTAATTTTAACATAACATAAATTACAATTAAAAATTCTAATGATTGAAATTATTTTCGAACTAGACTAATTAAACATACAGTATAAGTCTGATTTATGTCATGTTATAATGAGAGATAACAGCGATCTACTTTTCAAAATGATAGGACAATAAACATGGATAATCAAGAGTCATAATATTGCGCAATATTTTATTTGTCCAAATTTGTTCATCAGTCATAACGTAAGTGGTAGGGTTGACAACCTTAACTTGCAATTTTTTATTTTTCCTACTCGCTGACAGGACGTTCTAAATTTATTTTGATTAGATCTGAATAATTTGGCCACTTATGCAACTTTCTGAAATAATCCCATTCCGTATTCATCTCAAATCTATTTTGTCAAATTTGTACATGTAAATTCAGGATGTAATCTACATTTCCTGTTCGTTCTCAGATGCAGTAAAGCAAATAAAGGAAGTTAACTGCATGATCAAAATAAACAATTTCTATCGCTTACGAATATCTTTACGGAACTCTCCATTAAATCTTATCTGAATACCTATCTTATGATAGTAGTCTACAATATGATGGAAATGAACTCCGTACTCTTCTAAACAATGGCAAGCTTAAAGTTTATGGGAAGAAATTATATATGAGTTAGCCCATCAAAATAAATAACTTAATAAGTTAATCCTGTCAAAACCTATTGTTAAGAATATTCTAGCTTCTTTAATAAATTGAAATACCTTTAAACTGCAAAATAAAAAAATGAATCGAAATTCAAAAGCTTAACAAAAAAATTCATAGAAATAATAGTTTAAAGTTCAGTAATAATTATATAGAATTCCAGATGTAAAAAAATTAATGTATTAATATTAAAATCATCTCCAAAAATTTTTATTTTTCCCAATCTTGGAATAAAAATTTACCGAAATCAACTTTTATATGAAGAGATTAAAATAAATAAAATATATAATACGAGGAACTATTTCAAATAAGTTTTTCTAATAAAAAAAATAAAATTGCTCATATTTTAAATATATCCACTATTTATTAATAAAACATTACAGAAGAGTGTAGTATTGCATGATATACATATAGTATGCTTAAAAATGCAGTAATGTGCACTATATACGAAGCACTATATTGTGCTTCGTATATAGTACACATATGCTTTATACTTTGCTGTATACATTATACAATGCTTTAACAGAAATATTAACAATTAATAATTATTAATTTTAACAAAAACTAATGAGATGATTTAATTCGAGTCATTATCTAATTCTCTGTTTATAAATTAACAGTAAAAAATAAAAATAAGTAAAGAAAATTCAAAAATTAGCATATCACAATGCATTCTTAATTTAGGATTGAAATGGAATAATACCGGTAATAAAAAATCATTACACAAATTTAAAATAATCATGAATTATTTTTATACTGTTTTAATGTGACACAGTACGATCACTAAACTTTTTACTCTGAGAATAATATTACAATGACAAGTAATTAAATTGAATATAGGTCTTATTGTTTGGCATGATAAACCACAACAATAAGAACTTAAAAGGTCATGACATAGCCATAGGGACAATGACTCTTATGACCTTAACAAGATCACTTCAATATATATATTTTCGATAAGGATCTAGATATGTTCTAAATGATTAGATGAAAAATTGTACATTGTTTAAAGAAATAAGTATTACTAGCTATTTTACACAGGAAAATGCGCTAGTATGATACTGGATAAATAGGATCAATAAAGTTTTAATTACAAGAGCTATACAAGGATGCAAACGTTGTATATAAATAAACACAATAACAAATATGTATAGCTTGTGAAATATTGTATTTAAAAAGTTATTACTGTATTTCTGCTCTTTTTTCTATTTTAAATTGTTAATGAGATTATAAATTCATAAACAAGTGTGTCAAACAATTCATTTTCTATTTCAGTTAATATTATAGAAGTTTTATTTATAAAGAGCGATGAAATTGTAATTAATTAAAAATAATGCATGAAAAACAAATAGAAATTTATTTTTCTCAAGTAGAAATTAAAATTTTATTAAACATAATTACACTTCTTATACTTTTTGTCACATCTATATAAGCCCACTCTAAGTTCTTTATTGAAAGTTTCATTGCCTCGATTAAGATAATGAATTCGAATCTAATCTCACGATTAGAATCGAAATTCATTTTATATATATTTTTTCAATCCAAATTCATAACTTAATTTTAAAATTCTTTTTGAAACAGAATAGTGATAATCAATATATTATTTCTGTCGATAAAAGTGATAAAAATTTTCTTTTGTAATTAAAATCGTTTGAGATTCTTTTAGAGAATATTGTAATATTCTCTAAAAGATAAAAGTAAATATTTTTTTAACACATTATTACTGAAGAATTTTATATAAATGGTGTGGCTGCAGAGAGATACTGCAGTTATTTTCTACATAATTATCGAAAGAAGAGAGATTACTGTAATCATGGATGGATTTTATTATTATTGTAAGGGACGAAGAAAATTGCATTCTGAGGATCTTATATAGAAAACACTTCAAGAATAAATTGTTGAAATAGTAATTTATTATTTGGATGCTGTAATTTATTTAAAGCGAATTAAGTTAATCATAAACTATAGTGGATTTAATTTTCGAAATTTTTTCATTAGATTCAATTTTCCTAAAATACAATACAGAAGAGAACTTTTTATTAATGCTATGCAGTAAAGTGTACAGAAATAGTTCATACAAACTTTATTCAAATGTTTTATCATATAAATATTATATATACGGAAGAAAAATGTGTAATTCAAATAGTATAACAATAAATATATTTCTAAGTGCAGAATCTATTTTATTATGAACTGGTCTTTATTTCATATGTATTTATGTTATAAATTATATAATGATTTTTTCTTTTTAATTTAAAATAAAACTCGTAATTCTCAAACAATTTCAAAAAAAATAGAAGCTTTCATAATTCTTAAATTTTTTTACCATGTTCGTTTATTCCACACGTTTTAATGAAATTAAACTAAAATAAAATATAAATTATTTATATACAGGAATCCCTTGATTGGTCCGGGTTGGAATAATGCGGTTTTAATTAGTGCGCAAAAAAAAGAAAATTGAGACTATCCCTTAATATATGCAGTGCCAAATTTGGTTAGTGCGTTTCAACAAGTGCAATTTTGTTTTGCAAACCTTCTGAAGCATTGGCAACTGATTGTTGGGGATTGTAGTCTACATGATTAGAGCATTGCAATAAATTTATTTATTTATTTAATTTTGTTAATATTACGACTTTCGTCATCTAATTGTTATATTTTAAATTCGTTCATAATTTTATTTATTAATAAATTTAGTGTGAATGGCAACTACCTAATAATAGCCATAACAATATTATATAACTAGCATTGCCTTCAGTTCCTCTATATGCGGTGTATTGCGAGGATTTATTAACCGCACGAATCAAGGGATTCTTGTAATTATTATCCAGAAATTTAAAACTTTTCGCATTGTTTAGTTGTTATATTTTTAAATTTCAAAATCTGTGCTGTTTCTATAGAAAATAATAATAATATATTGTCGATATTAGGAAATTTAAGTAACAATAAAATAAATATAGTTCTATCTTGCTAAACTTAATATCAACTTAGGATAGCAAGTTTAACGTGGCGTATCTATCAAACTTCATCGAAGAAAATTTAGTATTGTACACTGCAAATTCATATTTATGCGAAATCGAAGAAATGGGTGTTTTCTCCTTTTTTTACACGAATAGGGTGTGTTCTGATTTATTCATGCATTTTGAACGAATTAAGCAATTCATTATTATCCAAGTTTAAAACGAATTCAAGTATGGTACTGTATATCTTTCCTGGAAGCATGACGATATCACTCATATTAAGATATCAGTTAAGTTAGATTATATTTTGAGATAATCTGATTTGATAAAAATTTTTGATTTTTATAATTTTAAATATAAAATATTAATAATTTTTCAATTAAGGCATAAAATTCTATATACTGAAAGTTCAAATCTTCTTCAGAATGTAGAATATTTATTGTTGTTTTATATTGATAAATATTTTTGCATAAGATAATTTATAAACTTTTATGCAAGATTACAAATTTTATAAAATAATATATTTCCTTGAAATATACATAAATAATATTTTATTCGACTTTATTAAATTTAGCTCGAATAAAAGAAATACTGTAGAATGAGTTTCCTTTCAATATTTTTTATTCTCCAAAATCGAAAGGAAATTTTAAATATTTGAATAGCATAATGGATGAATCGGTAAATGAATTACAAAATTATAGAAAATAAAAAAAAACACTAATAAACTATTGTAATAAAATTTTCACTTTTTATATGATATGGCATTTTAAAATAGTAAGATACAAAGTTATAAAACTATTTTGTTTTTAAAATTAAAATTCATCAAAACATTCTATTTAGTTTGATATTCAGATTATTAAAATTTGAACACAAAAAATAAACTCAAAAAGTATTCATAAATTTTCAATATACAATTAAACCATTTAATGAATAAAACGTATTCCTAATTTTCCATTTAATAAAACATAAAAATAAGTTCTTAAGTTTTTCATAATTCAGCCTCTGTTTTATAACAACTTTTTAGTAATTAAAACGAAATTATCACAATCTTTCAATTTTTCCTAATAAATAAATTGTCATTGTCTTAATTTATTCAACGTTAATATAAAATATGACGTTGTGGCTTAAAAGTTTGAATAGTGGTTAACCATATAGCATGAAATTATGAGTTATTGTTCTAGTATTAATGTTTTTATTTATTTAAGACTTTTGAATAAATTTATATGAACAATAATAGTTTATTTAATATAATTTCCAAAATTACGAAAAATTATATATAATATTAAAATTTTAATATATCTTTTAAAATGATTTATCGACACTGATTATTAGGC
>AYEL01091903.1:0-66685 GCA_000484575.1 Olivierus martensii | reverse complement strand
ATTAAGTGTTTCTCAATATTGATAAGTTAATCATGTAAATAGAAATTTATCACACCTCTTTGTCCTCTACCCACATCTTCAGATATATTTATATATGTGTGTACAAAATAACATTGTTTTTGCATAACTGTAAACTAGTTATTCAAAAAAATTATTTAAAATTGCATTAGTTAGTGTTTTAACTTCTACAAATTTGAGCTATTTTTTGAATAACTAAAGTTTACAAAATATATATGTATATATATAAATGTTATAGGTCTAGTTGGTTATTTATCTTGTTAGAGCAAGGTCAGATATTCAAAATTTGTATTTATAAGGACACAAATCAACCTTACCTATTCCAATTCCGACAACAATTCTTCCTCCGAGTAAAACCAACTTACTTTGGCTTACTCCCATCATCACAGCACCTATGGTAAAGACAAAACTAGCCAAAAGTATGATTGGTTTTCTACCGATTTTGTTTGTTAGAAATCCAGCCAGAATTGAGAAGATCCAGGCAGCTGCAATTGTGCTACTGACAATTAATTCTTGCCATGTAGGATCGAGCTCGAATTCATCCTTCAATAGAAGCATGGCACCAGATATAACACCGGTATCATAACCAAATAAAAAGCCTCCAACAGCCGAAATGAAAGTGACTAAATAAATAAATTTTGATTTTTTAGAACCAGAAATCAAATTCTCTTCTTCCTTCTCCATCTCTTTATTCTTTATTGGGTAACTGTAAAACGATAAGAAATAATCTTTTAAGATAATTATTCAATCCATCCGTTTCAAGATAACTTTAAATGTTTAATGAAATACAAGAAATAACAACCTTAGTTACATTAATCCATTATATATACGGGTAGATTAAAAGTCACGAAGGCACAGCCTACCGGCCTATGCCAAGCCATATGTATAGATTTGACTGAGTATGAAACAAGCATACACATATACATGGTTTCATTGATGTAACGGTAGTCAAATAATGTATTTTATACACTGTAATACGTCGAACGTCCGCTAGGATAAATGTCAACAGGTTGGTTAGTCACATTTTTTTTTTTTTTTTTTCTGTCGTAGACAAGCTTATACACTTGAGTCACTTTTTTTTTTTTTTTTTTTTTGGAATTCATCCGAATTTGCGAAAATTTTATTATATTTATTGAATTATTATTTTGATATTAAAAGTGAAAATAAATTTTTAAAAAGAAGTAACTTTACTTATACAATAGAGAAACTTATTGCTATGCACTAATAAACTCACATTATGTGGTGTGACTAGCGATTTCGTTTTATTTCTTCGACTTTAATTATTCATATGCAGAAAATCATGCTTCACATGTAATGCTTCGAACTACGATAATATTCGAGAAAAAAGTAAAAACTTAAATAGCAAACATAAAGACAGTCATTAACATCATTAACAAGCATGACCCAGAAAAACTTTCATTTCACTTATCAAAGATTTCATTTTTAAACAACTGGCTCTATGATGCAATCATTTTGAAGTGATTATTCAATAATCTTTGTCTAGCATTCATTGAAATTATTTTATGAGGTTTTAAAATGCTTAAAAATTTACTCTTATAAAAAAATGTTTTATTTAAGGAAAAAAAATTTATCATTAATTTTTAATTTGGATTTAGTAAATGAAAGTGTATTATATAATTGATGAATTTTTTATTTATTTATAGTACATTAATGGGTTTTAAGTGCCAGAAATATCAGTATTTTCCGTTAAAGATACAATTATAATTATTCGTAAATGATGATGAAATCATTTTATAATCGTTTTGCTTTAAAAAGTTATTTCATACAAGCTTTTTAATGCAATAAGCTTACATAACCTTTACACTATACGATATATCGTATAGCGCAGTATAGTAAACCCTGGATAATTCCGATCGATATTGAAAATGAAATATTCATCTCAAAAAAGATTATTTACAACTACATTCATTAATAAAAGACTATTCCATCAATTAATATAGTTTTTAAATAAATCCTCTACAGTGATATTTTATTTATTTATTTTCATCAGCACTATATCATCAAATTTTTCATTTATCTGTGTTCTAGTTTTTTTTTTTTTTTTTTTTTTTTTTTTTTTTTTTTTTTTTTTTTTCTACTGTAAGGTTTAAATTTTTTTTTTTTTTTTTTTTTTTCTTTTCTCTCTTTGGCTTCACTAATCCTGATTCTCACTTAATCTAAATGGTCTCTTCCACAGATGTGTGTGTGTATATATATATATATATACACACACATCTGTGTGTATATATATATACACACATTACAGTTAATATACAGTTTTAAAACTATATATATATACAGTTTTAAAACTTCTTTAAATTATTTAGATTAATTTTCAAAAGTAAAATAAAATTATAAAGAAAATTGATAAAGAATTCTCAATGAAAATTTTTCAAAAAACAAATTTAAACGAAAACTATAAAACATATTCATAATTTTTCCTTATTTTGTTATTATTGAAAAGATTAAAATGTCTTAAATATCATCATCATCATATATAATAAAGGTCCGGTTCCAGGAAAAGTCGTTCAACATAGAGAAGTGTTCAATTTGACAGGTTTTACTGTACTATTGACCATATTTAACATACAAAAAAACAAGCAAAATTACATTAATAATGCATATATTTTATACATTTACGACTTACTAAACTTCTTTTTCAGTTTTCTTTGCATTTTCTAGCTTGTGGGCGTCGTCTGTAATTTTCCACAAAATGTCTCAAATCTCCAAAAAATTCCCGTTTAATTATTGAACTCGCGAATAATAAATAAAATCCGCGAAAGTTAAACCCACGAATTACTTACTTTCGCCAATTTTTTATTTTTTTTTCCTTTTTTAAAATATGGTCTTATGAACCACTATTCTCATTTGTCTGTCTCAGTCTATTCGTAAAAATTGTTTTAAAAATTTGTATTTTTAAATAATTCGTGGCATTTCTAGTTAACTAACTTAAAGTCTATGTTAGTTAACTAGAAAAATAGACTATAAACAATGTTTTTCTCCTTACGGATGATTTTATTTTATTCTTTCTTAGAATTCCGAACTGTCGTATATATATAAAGCAAAACTTCGAACGTACGAAATTAATTCCACAATTGGATTTAAAGGAAATTTTCTAGTTATTTCGTCGGATCACCTACGGCTAGAATGGAAATTAAATATTAAGGATTTAATTAATTTTCATTGCTTCACATACCTGGTTAAATAAATTGAAAATTCCGACTAATTATCGGCTATACATTTACATTTTTTTATCGCATTTAGACATCTGTCGATACAAATTTATAATCGTCGAACGTTCTTTCTGCTATATAAATTCTTGCGTGTTTATACTTACTAAACAAACCGTGACTAATTACGTATTATCACGTAAAAATATTATAATAATCGTGTTAAGTCGGTTTGTAACGGTCAGTTTCCTGGTTAAGAATTAGAAGAGAAAAAATAAGGAAGAGAAGCAATAAAAACGGAAGCAGATAACGTTCAAACTGTGCAGTCGACTAATCGACATCAGTCAAATAGAGATGGTCCTGGGAGCAATCAAATTTGTCAGAAGTGGCAAGCCGCCTGTAGGCGAACGATAAAAACAGGCAGAGATAGGGATCTCTGCAGACTAATCTGTGTACGTCTCGGGATATACACTCAATCATCTATCCTTCTGCAGATTAGACGACATGTAATAAACTAGAATGTCTCGTTGAAACTCGTGTGGACTCCCAAGAAAATCTAACATCAGATTACTTTAACTCTTCCGAAGAATAATTGAAAGCGGCGCTTATTTCATCAAACCAGAGACTTTAGAAAAGAATAAAGTCTATCCAATTTTATCAGTTTTATTTAAGAACCTTATCTGACACGTAGAAAAGTATAAAATGAGGAAAAAATAAATCTAAAAGCGGGATTTCAAACGGAATCACTTTACAGAGAGGAAGAGGGAGAGATTTGATGGAAGGGGGAAGAAAAAAAAACTAATTAAAACGTGAAGTTTGAGAAGAAAAGCGAGTAAGTAATTAGCTGGTCAACTGATTACAGAAATCTGAAGAGGAACTTTAGTCTAGTGGGACCTTATCTCGTAGTAAATGGTTTTACCCGACGTGAATATGCAAAAGTTTTCATGGCGTTTACCAGAAGTTCTATTAAGGTTAATTTAATCGCAAATCGTTCCTTTTAACTTCTTCTCTCGGTGTGTTCATAAATTCAATAAAATTTGTAGAGAGAAGAGTTATGATGTAATGTATGAGGTGGCCACTGTCGTTGCAAATGGATGCTCATAGTAGTAAGCACGTCGGTTGCTGTCACGTGTCAAATAACTGGAAGCGAAATACATTCGAATATGGATAGAGGATTTATTTCCCTTGATACTAGGAAAGAAAAAGTTACAAATTTTTCCATGATCAAATTACCCATTCCCTTCGAAAGTTTCAAAGAATTCTAATCTCAGGGGTCACTAGTTGCCACTCACGCTGATCACTCTGATAGCGCGTGACTAAAATATTTGGAAAGCTAAAAAAAAAACGAAGAAAATACTATGGTCAGGGTCAATTCTCAATTGGAAGTCAGATGCCGAAAGAGAACCGTTTATAAGCTACCTGAAGCATTTCTTTCGATGAAGAAGAAGAAGAAGGCACGCGTGACGAGAAAGAAACCAAAATCTTATCAATTCTATAACCGTAATTACAACTTCAAAGATAAAATCAAAGTCGCATCGATAGTTCTTTACACGATTAACGTTACGTGTATGAAACCACGTCGACTTTCATTACGTAGAGAACTCTACAGTGTGGCTGTGGCCACAATCGCAATTTGTTTTTCTATCACGCTAACTTTTCCCTCTCCCAAACGTTCGATTAAGAGAACTATACCCACACAAACACACGCTTTAAACACAATCTGTTACTGTGCACGGCCGATTATAGATTTAAAATTTTAGTTTTCGATTCGAGATGTAAACAGGATAATTTCCAAATATTGGAATTTTACTAACCAGGAATTTTAAACGCGTCGTATAATTCGATTTGGCTTTATATTAAAAGGTGTTAAAGACGAATGTTTTATTGGAAAACCAAAGTAGCAGTTCAAGGTATAGCAGTTATTGATTGAAAGACAGTCACGTGACGTCCTGTCCATTTTCAGACCGGATATTGTAAACAGTTCAGTCCAGTCAGTCAATAGTGACTTGGCTGTAAATTTAAGTAGATGGATCCGAGCGAAATAAAATAAAATAAAATAATATATAAGAAAAAATCATAAAATCGATCGAAAATAACACTAAATTTTTCATCCTCCTGGTAAATAAAGAGCAAAGAAACAAAAGAATTGGAAATTAGTGGTTCAATTTACAGTAGAATCCGTAAATGGATTTTGCAGTTATCGTGACGCTACTTACAATCTGTCACTTTAAATTATCGAAGTTGTTTTCTTTTTCTTTCTATTATTATTATTATTTTTTTTTTTCTCTCCTTAGAAAATAGTTAGACGCACATCATGGACACGTCTATTACTTAAAGGTTTTCTTTCGATTACTTAACTTTTACAAAAGAAAATAAGTTTGGATAAAAATCGGCAACAAATAGGCGAATAAATTATTAATTCTTTGAAAAGATCGAAAAGTTTGAAAGTGTTTCTAAATTTTTTTCCATTTAAACTCTAACCAATTCACTTGTTCGTTGATTTAAGATTCTCTCTCTCTCTCTCTCTCTATAAAACCTACCAAAAGAAAATTCAATTTATAAACTAGACTCTTTCATTTCAGGATACTTAAATCCTGATTCTTTGGTGTGTAAAGGCTATTGGATTCTATCAGAACTTTTTAAAAGCAGGAAAAAATAAAAAAAGACAAGCAAGCAGATAGAAGGAAAAAATAAAATAACGTAAAAATCACCTTTTAAAAACTTCTCTCTTTAAATTATCACCACAGCAACTTGTGTACAAAAATCAAAGTGAATAGTTAATTCCGTCCACTCTGCTAAGAGTAATATTTATATTTAAGAACACATTACTGAAGTTTTTAATATCTAATGTTAAATTTTTAAATATTTAAAGAAACATATTCGTACGTCAAAGATGGGCTTCTAATGTCAAATAGATATATTCATATACTCTCTCTATCTCCCTCTTTCTCCATTACAAAACACAACCGACTAATGGAGAGAGTACATTAATGGATAGAGTTAAAAAAATAATGCGATGATGCCATCATCTAAATCTATACACAATTTATGACTTTCGGGTTGTGGAATTTACTGTAATTTTCATTTTTAATCGCAGATTGTTTCGATATCTAATTTTATAGATAATACTGTAAACATTATAAATACTGTATTTCGTACAGAATATTCCACGAATGCTATTTACCTGGTTTATAGTATTATATTGCTTGATTTAAACAGTTTTCTTGTAGTAATAATGTAAATAAAATCTATTTAAACTATTTATAAGAGTAAATAGGGAGATCTATTGTTGAATTCTGCAATTTTTTTATATGCAAAGTGAAGATTATATAGTTTATTAATATGTAACATATCCTACTTGTGATTGCTTAGATGCATACAGACGTACTTTAATAATTTATCGTATTAATGAAGATATACTAATGTACCTCTTCCATATATTAAAGGACAATTAATGTACTTTTCTGGGTTTTCGAAATAATTATATTTTAACTAAAATGTAATATAAACCTTAATATAATTTATAAAAAAAAAAAAAATTAAACTCAACATAGGTAACGCATGATCAAAGGTTGCATCGGGTTTCAGTACAATTGAATTTTTCCATTAAACGATAATGTCATTCCTTACTACTTTCATGCACTGTCTGATTTGTTTAATATGTCTAACATCAGCTTCAATTTCTTTCCTGTTCTCAACTTCAGGACAAAATTATCGTCATCATATTCTCAAATGAGAAAACAATTGCGATGTTACCTGCAATAATAACGTTACAGTCTGTTTTCTAGCCAAAAGAGAAGAAGAAAAGAAACAGAAATGCAGCAGTCTCTTAACGAAAACTAAAACATTACGAAAAAAAAAAAAAAATTTTTTTTGCAGAAGGTTGACAGTAATAAATGTGTCGAATGTTGGGTAAAATATTCCACGGCTAGAAAAGTAAAGATAATTGAATTCGATGTATATAAATTGTAAAAAAGGATGAATGAAACATATACTCTGTATGGCATCTTTACAGAATTTGTAGAAAGAGAACAACGTTAAGAAAAATAATAAATATGCACCATCATCCGCAAGACAAGAGAGAGACAGTAAAACAGGATTGTAAATATTTATTCTACATTATCTTATTTAACTGACTATTTTATGTTAAATTAGACATTAAAATGATGCAGATAAAAGTTAAAAAAGAATAAAATTTTATACGAAATTTTTAAAACGTGCACAGCATCTCTTCCGAATATAATTCTCTCTTATTCCGTCAATAATACGATACGCTTTATTAGGCTATTAATTTATATTATTTATAAATTTAAATTTTAATTAACAGAATATTGCGTATTTAAAATCTCATAAAATAATGAAAATCTAATTATTCGATATGTAAAATTTTCACGAAACTGACCTGATACATTAATCCCAGTACAGTTGATTAAAATATTATTTCTCTCTTAATTTTTAAATTTAACGTTTTATAAGTAATATATCTTCCTCGTAAAACTTTAGATTTTATTGTAGGCCTATATGTTATATATATAAATGCTTACTGACGAAAATTTGTATCGACTGAATTATTTTATAATCCTATTATTATATATTTCCAGTATTATGATATTAAAATAATCTCCTTACCTTCCTCTTTCTTCCAATTTTGTTCGGATTTTTATATATTTATAATTATGCATCCCGAATAAATCATATTATGGCATTTTTATTTTCTAGTTATTCTATTCTTTTATAGGATTTATTTATTTCTTTATTAACTTTTGGAACTTAAATAAAATTCAAAAACACTTCGGGGTATAGTCGACTTTATACGTTAAAAATTTTAAAAATCAAAATTGTTTATTTATTTATTTATTTATTTTATTTCTTTCTTTTTTTTAATGGAGAGAAATTCGGTATATTTAATAATATTAAACTTAAATTAAATCTAAAATTGCGGAGAGAGTAGTAAAAAATATGATGCGAGGATCTCAAACTCGCGATTCTGTGTACATAAAGCGCAACAGTAATTAGTTCTTTATTGAGGAAAACAATATTTACTCCGACTGTTAAATATTATTTTCGAATTACTCTCGTGAGAATAATTATTTAACATATTTACAACCTCTAAATCGATGAACACAGTTTTGAGAAATTATCGATTAACGTTAAACGAGTTCGATACATATACAAACAAACAAACGATGATGTAAAAATATTAAAAACAACTAAAATATTTAAAAAACTAATATAGAAATCAAATTAATCAGATTAGATCTTCATATTAAATATTAATCGATTAATATTTAATCTGAAGATTATTTATTGTTAATGTTTTATATGATATTTCTTCAACAACTCGTGCTGGAATATATCAATGCAAAAATTAAGTTTGATGATAATTTTATAATCATAAAAAGACATAAAAACAGATTTTTAATATCTATAAATATTATGCACTTAATAATTCTGGCAAAAATTCAGTAATTCCTAGAGAGAAAATACTTTAACCTATTTGTTGGCTTCCCTGCTGACAACAGTGTGAAGCGGTGAAGTGACATTACTAGGCAACATAAAGCGAAGTAAGTAACTGGCATTGTAAACTAATACTGTAACGACACTGCTCTCGTTATATTAATTACCTGTAATGAATAATATCCCTATTATCTTCACGAAAATACTAAATATTATCAAATTCCAATAAATATTTAATGGTAATGTTTATAGAATTTACCAGTTTATTATTATTATCCTCGAAAAATTTAATATATATATTCTTTAACAAAACAAATGCATTCACGTCTTAATTTACAGTTTCGGATTTCGTGTCTTAATTTACTAAAATAAATCGCAATTAAAGTTAAGCAGAGTAAGCGTGGAAAATTCATTGGAATAAAATGTTAAATATTTTAAATATCTTTTCGTAAATATCTATCCGACATTTCTCTACCGAATTAAGCTTTAATAATAATGAAATTTTACTCAGTTAGTTACATTACATAAAGCAGAAAATGTTCTCCTTTTAACAAGTTAAATAAATTTAATATTTACTAAATTTATCATCGAAGGAAGAGGATAGAATTTGTGTGCTTAAAAGATTATTTCTATATTGACGCGTATACATCATTATATATTTATTCTTAAAGAATAAATCGTAGCATGAAAAGCTTTACCATTTTTGATCTTGATATTTGTCTATCAGCAGTAATGTTAAGAGGATAAATTTCCTTCTGGAATATTTTCTCATCATCTGCAGGCATTAAAAATTTGAATTTTTTATTTATTTATTTTAATCGGATTTTAAGTAACATCTGTCACGTTTTTAAATAATTTAATAAGAAAAAAAAAAACAACACTTTTATTATCATTTGAGCATAGTCTGTAGATAGCACAATTTTGTAGTAACTAGCTTATTATCTTTTAAGTGAGAACTTTTCTCTTACCTGTAACAACAATTGCATCTCAAAGTGTGTGATTTGGATTCCATTTGTGCTGAGAACGTACAATAAACTTAAGTGGATCATCATGTCCCGATTTATATACTACACTGAAATTATTCAGACTAACAAATGGATAATTTTTCTAGCTCTCCTGATTCTTTCTCTCTCTCTTTCTACAGAATGCATCTATATAAATTTCGAAAATTATCTCCTAATTTTCGCATATTAAAAAAAAAAGAAGATACTTTTAAAGTTTCTTCAAAAATATTTTCTGAAGATGAATATATAAACAGTGAAACTAACTGTAAATAAACACGTTCGGATACAGATACAAATCCAAATAGAGTCATTTTTCGAAGAGAGAGACGGATAGAAGTTGGAGGAAGAGATAATCAAGAGGAGAGACATCGTTGCCTCAAGCGAGTCTCTAAATCCCTGCTTGTCAATAACAGCAGTTTGTAACAAACTGACAGATTTAAAAGTTGAATTAATTAAGAATCTCTTTTCTCGCACAATGTATTAGATAATAAAATCTTTTCCGAACTCCATTCTCGTAAAAATGTCCTACAATTGATACTATAAAATAATAAAAAAAACTGTTAAAACCGCTCTTCCGATCTAGTTTAATATTAATTTTTATTTTATCATTATCATAAAAAAAACTTTCATATTTATGCAAATCGGAAAATTCAAATTATCGTCATTCTTTTCAATTAGAAAACAGTAGAAATTATTCAGAGTTAATGATAAAAATTTTCTAGAAAGTACCTGATATATCTACGAGAGAGAAAAAAAAAATAAAAATAAAAAATAATAATAATAAAAATCGGAAAGGACAGAGTTAATGATAAAAATTTTCTAGAAAGTACCTGATATATCTACGAGAGAGAAAAAAATAAAAAATAAAAAATAATAATAATAAAAATCGGAAAGGAAAAAAAAAAATTCGCAAAATAATTATTTGAATATTTTAATTGAATAATAAGGATTATTAATGTTGCTTTAATACATAAAAAAATGTATTTTTTTTTCAAAAACAAAATCCATTATAAATCTGTCAGAGAAGAGTAAAAAAACAGAAAACATGAAAAAGTCATTGGACTTGATAATGAGAATAATGTTATTACTGATTTTTCCATTTCTAAGCTCCACAATGTCTGATCGACATGATAGATTGCATTCTTTCCCTAAAAGAAAAAAAGAAGAAAAAAAGGAATGTAACGCCGAGATACGATTTTCTCTTTTTTTTTTTTCCTAATATTTTTATTGGAAAAATATGAAATAATTTCATAATTTTAAAGATAAGTGTTCATTTTTCGTCGCCGAAGCTTATTATAGCGATCAAAACGTTGATAATAGTTTTTCTCGTTTATGTGATTTGCAAAATAAAGTCTGAAAAGCAAGAATCGATCGAGGGAATGAGAAGTCTAGCGGTGGCCTTCGTGTTCGTTACTCATTATGTATATTAATTTGATTCATTAAAAGTGAGAAAAAATTAAATATTATAATAGGAATACAATTCGTCTTCGTCGCTCGATTCTGATAACAAAAGAAAACACGATTTTCTAGAAAATCTCTACATGTCTATTAGTCACGCCTTGTTTTACACTATAATTAGAGTCGATCCTATTTGATTACAGGATGCGAAGATGTCACGTGTTATTTGTCAAATAAACAAAACTGGTGTTTCTATTCCCACACACCATCCATGCCCATTTCTTACATTTCAATCAAATTGTTTTCTTTCTGGATTTTTTCTGAATAATCGAATGAATAAAATGCAGATAATCCTTTTTTTTTCATATACTTGCTTCTTTGGAAAACTTCCTTATGCGAATCTAAAGCAATGATAACGAAGAATTTAACCGTATTCGGGATTTTTCTTCTTCCTCCTCCTCCTCTTTTCTTTTATGTTGATCGTGACTTTTGACTTTAGTACTTAACGTCTTTGTTATAGATGTATAAACATCCTCTCCTTTGTTCAATACTCTATACACGTCGGAATATTTTTATCTGGGTTGATTTTTGTGCCAGAAATAATTATATACATAAAAAAAAAATTCTTTACAAGATATTATTGAGTAAAGAATTTTTTATTTTTTTTGAATTTAAAGTAGGAATGGCAAAAATTAAAATTTAAAAGCGAATAATGCATTTCCGAGATGATTATGGCGATTGGAAAAAATTCATCGTATCGAGTTAAAAAAAAAAACGTTAAAAAAACGAAGATTGCACACTATAAAACAAATTTAAGAGATTTATTAAATTAGTTTTATACAGAATTTTTCTTAATTTACATAAAATAATAATGCAAAATAAACTGGTCAAAAATTTATACTTTTCATATTTATAACTTTCATTAAAGATTTAAATCCATGCAAATTTTATTTATTCCATTCTGTTATTGGTCCAAAAAACAAATATTTTTTTTATCGATTCCAATCAAGAATCGCGTAAGAAATTTAATTTCTGTCACGTAAAAAACAAGAGAAAAACTACGATATGCCTTATTGACGTATGTTTAAAAAAAATTCCCTAATCTGTATTTTTGCTATGTCGAACATACTTATTCTGAGCCGATTTCGAACTGTTATCGTATGCATATCGCTCTGTTAGCGAATCGGTATTTTTTAGTAATGGAGATATTTACAAACATTTTTTGGCATTTGGGAACGTATAGGGGGAATACGTCTTACTTTTCCGAATACACGACATTCGAACGTAATGCGATCTTGTGACAAAGAAGATCTGCACTAGTAAAACGTGCTGGGAATGTTGGCTACGCCGAGTGGGCATCAGAAATAGCGTCATACGGTTCTCCTGTCGAACGATATTAAAACTAACGTGGGGCATCAGAGCGTCTTCTTCTACCGGCAAGTGTCTTTGAGAGAAGTCAATTTCACGCGACTCTGGACACCATCCTATCGAACAAAGTCTGAAGCAAGGCGGTTGCAATACAGAGTCGTTTCCATGTCTGATTTAGTTTATCTGTCGAAATGTAAACAACGGTGCAAAGAAGAACGTCTAGATGGGATTACTTTGCCCTCCTAGCGCTCTTTTCTTGAATTCGATGAAGTGTGACTGATGTGAATGAAAACTCCGGTTGCTAATGTCACCCACGTTTGGACGAAAAAAAAAAAAAAAATGAGGAGGGAGGGGGAAGGAAAAAAAAAATGATGCAAAAAAAAAAAAAAAAAATGAGGAGGAAGGAGGGGGAAGGAAAAAAAAAATGATGCAAACAAACGATCTTACGGATGGAAATTAGTTTTTCTTTCAGTTTTAAAAGCACATTACAATTTTTCAGTTCTATTTATTTTAAAAAGCTTTTGTTATAAAATAAAAATCGATACCGAATTCCTTTCTTCGGTTCTTTAAAAGATATTCGTTAAGAATAATAAAAAAAAAGAGAGAAATTCTCTTAAAACATTAATTACTTTCTCTCCAACGATCTTATTAAATTATGGATTGCATCAATTCCAAAAAAAAAGCATTTTAGTAAATCTATGACATATACAGTCGAAGCAGGTTATTAGGGAGTCGGCTATAAGGGACAAACGCGTCCGGTCCCGGCAGAAAAGCCCACGTTTCGCGTGTATTTTTCGTGGGATATAGTGGATTCGGAAATAATGGAAAATTCGGCTATAAAGGGAGATTATTTTTTTTGTAAGTATTTAATAGTTTAAAAATTAATGAATACAAATTAAATTAAAATTGTAGTTCCTCTAAAAAGATAAAATCTGCAGGTGGCGCTGTATCCTAAAAATGGCGCCACTTAATAATTTGTTATAAAGTTCGTAGAAGTTTTAAGTTATACTCCAGAAAAAGAAGAAGAGTTATACTCCAAGTTTATGTGATTAAATGACAAGATTTCCGCTCATTTATATTAGCGGGTAATATCTAATATTAATTATTTCCCATTTTATGTATACCGCAGATACAAGATCCATAACTGGTAATTAGGGACATCGCTTATAAGGGATTCCCTTACAGCCGGCTTCGACTGTATATTTATATATATATTTTACTTTTTTATGATTATTAAGAACGTTTTTAAATTATTCGACTTTTCAAAATTTGTTTTCTTTTTATTTGGAAAATATTACAATTTTAACGATAAAGATTGGAACCAATCTCGCGAGAACAATATCCTTACTGGAAACTGGAGTACATAAAAGAATTTTTATGTTCTTCGAAATTTATATGCAAGAACAAAATTAAACATACAATATATAACTTTATATACCGGTATATATATAAATTCTTTTCTATATCAGAATCCTTTGCAATAAATAATAAGCAATCCAAGTTATGAAATCCGTTATTTTTCTTGAAGCAATTTCTCGGAGTTTTTCGGAAAAAATACTGTTACCGTTACGCATTGTGACGTTCATTTTTTTGATATTAGAATAATTAATTTTAATAATTATTTTAATTATTAACTTTAATTTGTGTTTACAATTGACTCCAACTATAATTATCGATAGAAACAAAATTGCCAAGTAGATACGGAAGAAAAATTCGATATTGATCATGTTTTCCATTCATTAAAAATAATGCATTAATGCAGTTTAATTATTAATCACGTTAAAATTGATTATTATTTTTATAACGGGGTTTATTCTCGCTTCGAAGTAGCGTATTTTCTCGTTACAACGCGGTAGTCAATTACTTCAGTATTAATTTAACGCACAGTTTGGCGAAGAAAAGTTGATTTTTTTTTTTTTAATTTTATGCGTTAAAATTTTTAATATCATCTCTGATATGATAGTATAAGTATTATAATGGCCAAAATTAAAAAAAAAAAATTGCCAACTACCAACAAATGTTTTGTTTATATTGATAAATTTATCGTAAACAATGAAACAAATACTCTTCGGCAAATTTATCAAATATAGAAATTAAGGAGCAGTTAATAATAATTTTAAGCGATTTAAAATTAATGTCGCGAAAAATAAGTAAAGTAAGGTGATACTGCTTGAAAGAAAGAAAAGTTCGAAGATTAACTTGCGCTAAAACACATCATTAATGAAATTATTCTGCTACACACAATTTAATTTTTAATCTATTGAAAAATCTTTTTAATTTTTATTTATTATATACGCGTTAAATATTTCGCTAGAAGATTTTTAATGCAGAAATTATCGAAAATTAACGATGGTTTATTAGAAGAAAACCGAACGTAAAAACAAAAAAAAAACGCTTCGAAATACTTTTATTATTTTTATTTTACAGAATAATTTCATTTGTAGGATTGAATTAAAAATCTAATTATTTATAAAAACAGAGTTCGTTAATGTAATGCGTAAATCTTTTAATTCTTCTTTGAATTTTCAGTCATCAGTTATTATTATTTAACATATGGGAGATTTGAAAGAAATATTTCTTTCCTCTCTTTACATTATAAAATCTATATACGAGCGATAAAATTTAAAATTTTTTTTATCTATTTTAATTTTGAAATTTAAATACAGGTTGACGTTCAAAAATCCGGATTATTTAGTGAATTTCAGAAGCATATTTTCAAATTTCTCCGCACTGTCGCCATCTGCTATTTAGCATCTTTTTGAAGGCACAGTACATGTAATGATTAAAATTCTGAAGTACAATAGTGCAGGTATTTTATTTTGTGGAATTAAAATTCTTACTTTTTTCAATTAAAATTCTGAGGATCTGTTTTGTTTAGTTTTACATGTATTAAAATTGAATTAAAATTCTGTAGAACCATCTGTACTGTATTTTATTTAGTTGGTGAACAATAAAATTTCGTTTTCTTTTTACTTAGTGTTTTATTTTTATTTTTCCTTTAAAAGACTGTAAATGTGTAATTTTCTATTAAATATATACATCATATATAAACCTTCAATTATCCGGCATATTCAAAAATTCGCCACTCCTCAGGTCCCGAGGTTGCCGGATTTTTGGAATGTCTACCTGTATTTTATCAATTCTAAAAACTCAATAAATAAATATTTTCAAAAATTACAATCGAATGGATACACAGTAAAGTTTGTATACCATTCGTGAGATGATTATCTTGAAAACGCCTATTATTAATTCAAAATTTAAGAATTAGTCTACGTAACATGAAAATTTGTATCATTATTGTTATTATTAGCTAACCCAAAATCCTATTTTATTTTCTATTAGACCTCATATCGTCTATGTTATTTACCAGATGTTTTTGTATTGGAAGTGCATCTAGTGCTGTAGTTCCGTTAACCACCTGCTATGATTTCGAGTGGATTAGGATTTCAGTTTTTTATATTGTATTTTATGGCTATTTTGCCATAAAAGCACAATAAACTCAAGTATAGACTGTTTAGAATTTCTTTTTTTTTTGCTTAATTTCCGTCTTAAAAAACTTCCAGTCTATTTTGCCATAAAAGCACAATAAACTCAAGTATAGACTGTTTAGAATTTCTTTTTTTTGCTTAATTTCCGTCTTAAAAAACTTCCAGTTTTTTTTTTTACTACTTTTTTCGCATCTAAATGAAATATTTCGTACTTCATCCACCTCGCACTTTTATTTTTGCCGAAAGAAAAAAAAAACTGGCATTTATGTGCGATAATTATAAATCGCACGAATTTTATTTACATTCGCTGCATTATCATTAATGCTACCTGAGCATCATTCATAATCGAAGTATTGATAACAGTCGGTGCTATGTTTCATGTCAAAATGATTTCTCTTCTTTCTCTCTCCCGTTCTAAAAATGATGGGTTGATATAAAAGCAAAGAAAAGAATACGAATAGTGGAAGTTCTTCCCCATTCTCGTGTCACAACATCTACATCTTCATTAGAGAACGGCAGCAGTCGGAATCAGAAGAGTATTCGACAACCCAATCGATCATCTCGCAAGTTCGTAGCATATATGGATCTCTCGTTATTCCTCTACTGATCTGTCTATAAATATTGTTTGTTTTTTGCCATTAACAACTTTACGCTCTAGAATATACAACCGATGAATCAAACTTGCACATATATTAGATATGAGAAAGAAAATACGAAATTCCTGAGCTTATCGCCTACCTGTGTTATTGCTTTCTATATTGTTCTCCGGAGCGAAAAAAAAAAAAAAAAAAAAAAAAAAAAAAAAAAAAAAAAAAAAAAAAAAAAAAAAAAAAAAAAAAAAATGGTTGAGAGGAGTCTAAATAATAACTGGAGTATGTTCTTCGAGTAATGAGCAATATATATAGAACCGGCACTGAATAATTCAACTTTTTGCAACTTTGTAATTGGCACAGATTATATAGAACGAGAGATTGCTCTGAAAGACTTTCGGCACATTTGTCTGTCCAGATAATGGAGTAACGAACAGAGCTGAATATTTTACTAGATAAAAATACCGTTGTTTCAGAGTTGTTACACTGACGTGAAACGAATAAAAATGTTATGTACTGATTAAAAAAAAAATTACAGATTTAACAACTTATGTTTCCATTTTTATTTGTGTCGATAAACCATAAAAAATAATTATTTTTAATTTATATTTTGTACGTAAATCATTTTAAACGCGTACAAGAAGCGACAGAATTTTTTAAATATATATATATATTAGAAAATGTAAACAGAATTTTAACTCCTTTCTAAGGCATTACAAACAAAATATATTTCATAAGTGAATGCTGTCAGAATAGAATCCAAATGTAATTAATTGTCTTCGGAGGAGAACGACCCAAGGGCATAAAGAAAATGAAAAAATTCCGGGCGTCAACCTGAGGGCCTGTAAACGAAAATAATGTCGTGAAAGATGTGATAAAATCCAGTGTTTTACTGCTATTCGGGGAATTATAAAATGTTTCTTTAGTCAGGACTTAAGTAATTTCCAAAAGAAATTTTTTTCTTTCTTCTTCTTCTTCTTCTTCTTTCAATAAAAAGTACCGGTAGAGATGGTAGAATTTAGAAATTAAGTTTAAGTGAACCCAGAGGTATATTTTGAGATTCCCAACATCAATAATCAGTCAAATGCGAAAAAGGAGTAATAATTTACGGGGGGGAAAAAAATCTGTCGTTTATTTACTTGACGGAACGTATAAAACTTAATTGGTTTTTGAATTAATTCCGATCCACGTGGAAATCCGCATTAAATAACAGAACTCACGTCGAAATAAGTTTAAAAATGTGTAATAAAAGAATTTTTTATAGTCACTAAATCGCGTATAATTAACAATTTCCGAATTTTTATTGCTTTTTTTTTCTTCTTTGTCTTTGTTGTATATCCGAAGGGAGAACCTACCTGCTTATTGGCCAATCTAAGAAAGTAATCTAAATATATCAGAGAGTTAAAGGTTTATAAAACGTAAACAATATTGTCTAGAAAAATCTTAAATAAAATTATTATTAACTCGGTGACAATAACACAAGATATATTCTACCATATAAAAAAAAAATCAATTTTATTTCGTTTATCTTTAACAGAAGAGCAGTTTTTATTTTACGATCGCCTATTCTTTTGAATACAAAATTTCGGTAAATATTACTTTTTTTTTTTTTTTCCTTTTTAATACTTTCCAGAATGATGACTAAAATTATATCGACTCCTTTAGCGGCTTTTGTAAGAGTTATGGTTGCATCTCACGTATCATTTTAACACATCAGAGATGGGTTGTGATTCTGTATTCTTCCCTCAGGACTCTGGAGAGAAACAGACTCGGTATGTTATATATACAGACTCTACATTCAATCGGCTAGATAAATGAATTATGAACAATGAATAACAAAATTGAGAAGTATAAATTATGAGAATCATTGCTTCCACCAATTTTTTTTTTTTATCAGTTTCCAGAAAGAAATTAAATTTTGATGACTTTAATCCAAACTATATTAATACCTATCATTTCTTTATCGCATTCTTGTCTTCTTTTCGCTGGAAACATTTAGTTTCGACAAAATGAAAATTGTCATAAAACAGAAATGTAGACGACAGTATTTGAAAAAAAAAAAGAAAAAAGAAGAAGAAAAATTGTTATGTATATTTAAATAAAAAGATTGGAAAAAAAATTTTTTTTTCCTTTTATTGAAATTTTATTACTGTTACTGAAAAATGCAATCTATTCTTTTATAATTTAATTGTAAACAAAAAAGTTTTCCAATTTTTCAAATGTGTAACAAACCTCTAATGCAATTTTGCATATAAAAAATAAATGATTTACCGGATATTCTGTTACATATTGAGCGCATTATCCATTGAAAACAATATAGGGAGTAATTTAAAAAAAAATGACATTCGCGTTATACAAAAAAAAAAATAAAACTTTTATACTGTTTTGATATTCAATAAACAAAAATTTTGCACAGATAATTATTGTCGGGATAATCTGGCATTTATAAATTGAATTAATGACGCAACAATACGATAAAAATCGTAATTACTGACGTAATAATTTACACGTTATTACGTCGACAATTACGATTTTTATCGTTAAATGAAAGGAATTAATCTCTCTAAGAATTATTATTATTTTTGGACATTTTAAAAACTGCAAGATAAATAAATTTATTTGATTTTTAACTCGAAATAAAAATTTCATATGGAATTCTTCACTGTCTTATGATCCATTTTTATTTCGGTTCCGATTCAATTTCGTTGCAACAGTTGTTCGTCTACCGCTTTTTCATTCAATTTCGCTCTTTTTTCCCCAAGAAAATTTCCTATTTTTCTTTCATGTTTAATGAAATATAAAAAAAAAAATATATATATATATAAAAATACAAGTAAATATATTTTTTATATAGGTATATATTTTTAAAATATGTTGATTTAAGTAAAATATATAATAGAAATATGCGTAAATATATATCAACTCTGATGTGAATGTATTCATAAATCCTCCTAAAAATATTTCTTGGGCAGTTTAAATTGCACTTTTATTTTCTTTTTTGGTCATCTTAATGATTTCTTTTCTTGGGCCCCTTCGGAATTTTGAATAATGATTATTTACCGAAAACCATTTTTCTATTCACAATTCTCGGATATACGATTTTGAAAGATGCAATGACAATCCATAATCCAACCTAAAAATATATATATACTGTATATAAAAAGCGCATCGGAATATTTATTTATATAAACAAAAATATTTATTGTTTAACATTAAAAAAAATAATAATAATTTATTGAAACTAATCTGCGAGAACATTTAATTTTCTCATTATGGTGAATATCTTAGTTACTTTTCTAAGTAAATTGATTCCTTTAATCATTTTGGATGATGAATCTGCACAGTTGAGATCCTCTCTAGGTAAAGAATTGAATAGTTCTTCCACATAATTTGCTTTATATTATATTTCTTACAATAAAATAACCATCAGAACTTGTATTTCGTTTTTAAAAAATTCCATTTTTGATAGTTAGAAAGAAAAAATTTAACTTTTAACAGATTAATAAGAGATGCTTATGCATTTTAGTAAATAACAACAGTTCAGATGGATTTAATTTATAAGCGTATCCAAAAAAAAAAAAAAATTCAATTTTTTCTAGATAAAAAATTGAATTGGCAATTATTTTAATACTTTATGCCAGATAAAAATTGATGTAAGTACTAAAATAATTGCCATAAACCTGTTAGTGACTCAATACATTTCACACAAGGTGAGATCCTTTATAGGAGAAATTTGATGGCCTTTTGGAGATAATTGAAGAGTTTATGATTATCGAGCCGACGTCGTTAATGCATACGAATAAGACAATGTTAAAAGAAGAAAATAACTGCCAAAACAGCTTATCGATGCATGCAAAGTGTGTACCTAAATTAGTTAAGCACACAGATATAAACTTACACAAACATAAATTTATATTTTAAACGTCTCGAAGAAATAAATAAAAAAAAAAGATCTCGCTTTATCGAATTTTATTATAAATTATTAAGTCGTAACAACGAATATATCTTATATCGTTGGATTAATCTGCATTGTCGAATTAACGAAAATCGCGTAAATAAATGGAGATTAAAGTAATAAAAATACATTATAAAACAATAAGCGTAACAAAATATAATCAGTTTTCTGTTATAATATATCGATCATTACTAAAGACCTGATGACATTTTCGGAAAATTTATATAAGAATATTTTTAAACAACGCGGCTTTCATTTTATTGAGGATTACTCGAAAACCCCGCTATATGCAAATATTAAATTCAAAACCAATATGTAATATTTACACACCGGCTGTGGCGAATTTTATATCAAGGTAAAGTTTTTCGTATATACCTTCTATTTATATATATTTACACAAGTGCAGTCGTATAAATATTATATTCCCTAATGGCGTTTTCACGAATATAATAAATGAATATGAGAATTAGTACAAAAAGAGACTTATTTTCATTGAAATTTTTTACCGAACGATAAAAATTTTTTAAAATATATTATTATTATTATTTATCTAGTCGCAACGATACGAAATCGATTCGAATTCTAGAAACGCGATAATCAATTGCGTGTCTAACAAAGAGACGCATGACGTAACAATAGGCCTAGCTTTGTGCGTTTCTGTCTAAGCTATCGACGATTATTCTGCACTAACTCGTTTTAAACAGATTTTTACTCGTTTAAAATACTGTAATATTTTTCTGCTTGACATTGCACGTCAAACATACGCAGATATAGTCGTTTTGAGAATTCGAGTCACGAAAACTATTTAATTTCTCGACATTTATTAATTCGCCATTTTTAAGTATGATGAAGTACTGCATTTATATTAATCTATTCATACTACGAAAGAATATAGGAAAAAAAAACCAATAATAATATTTTAATTCGACCTCGGTTTTATTATTACAATAAATAAGGGTATTTTTGTAGTACAAGTATATAAATTTATAGATTTTCGAACATGGCCTTGCTTTGTTTATTATTTCTAAATCGTTTTTGGTTTGTTTGCGAATTTATATAACGGTCATGAATAAAAGATATTCCTGTTATGGCGGATGTAATGTCAGTAATTAATATTAATGCTAGTGATGAATAAGAATTAAGCATATTTAAAAGCCAGTGATGTACTAGTAGAAAATGAGTGCTTTTCCTTATTATTAAACTGTTTTTTTTTTTTTTAATTTTTAAATAAACTAAACAAAAGAAAAACTTCTTAGCGAGCATGAAGGGTTTCGCTCGTTATAACTGCACGGGGTAATGTGTTTATGATTTTTTTAAAAAGTTCATTGTCCGCATGCATTTGCAGTCATTTTTTCATAAATGACGAAATATGGGTGTGTCCAATATTCACGACAGACTGCTACAGCGACGTTTCATAAATGGATAAACGTATATTTAAATGAAGGATTTTTTTTTTTAATTTTTATTGATGTATGGACGTAACCCGGTAATATTTAACATTACAGGAATTCTCGAATTTTAACTTCCTACAATCGAATGTCATTTATAAATGTAATATTCTGTATATCATTTCCAGGTTGAACTTTAAATCTAGGTAAAGTAGTAGTAAATATCGATTCGGTTCCGCTAGAAAGAAAGTAAAGTTTATTCATCTCTCGTAGGAATTAATATGGGAAAGTCGGCTGGCATAACAGATAAATCGCCTTAAGAATCGTGTAGTAACAATGGAAATATGATTTTTATTACGCAAGAATTAATTTTGTTTATAAGTATTTGTATTTTAAGAGATAGATACATAAAATATTATCCGTGTCTTTAGCTTAGAAACTGAATAAAAGAATAAAACATTATTCTAGCTGAATAAACTTTTAAATATAATTTTTTAACCGATAAATATGAGAGTAAATATATTTGGAATTATTCAAAATTCTGGTTGAAATGAAAATTTAATACTGATGTAAATCAGCTTTACATCAGTATTAAGTTATTTTTTTTACAAAAAGTTGACTATATATATATTCGGCTTTAGTGCCTGTCCGTTTGTCCAACCGTCTTCAAGATATTTCCAGAATCAAACTCTCTAAAAACTTTAAAATTTTACAGTATCATTATCCTGTAAAATTTAAGAATATATCTATTAATTTTGAGATTGCTATGTTATCTTGTTATAACGTGGCGGACATTCTAAAAAAAAAAAAAATATTAAAATGGCGATATCTCTGAAACTACTTGTCATGCATGAATTATATATTTAATTAAAATAACTTTTAGATATATTTTATATTATTACTTTTGTTCTCTACCAAGCTGTCAGGCCGTCCGTAAAATATTTCAAAACATTTAAATTTTGGCATATTTCTTTTTTTTTTAGATATATTACCATGAGTTTTGACACCTCCATCTTGTATCGCAAGAGGGAGATTTTATTTGTTCTCCAAGCTGTTTCCTAAACAAAATGGCGGTGTTCAAAATCTTAAAAATTCTATATAAAAAGTTTTTTTTTTTTTTTGTAAAAATAGTTATTATAATTTTTATCAAAGGCAAAACGGTTACTTAAATTTTCATTGAACTGCTTTGAAGAGATAGTATAATCGTCGTAATCAAAAGAATTTTGATAAATTGCCAGATCGGTTCAATCACCAGTCTGATCTATAGTAGGATATATAATTTTCTATTGATTATTGTATTCAAAATTCTAAGAGTAAACATAGTGAAGTAAAATTTTATGATTGCTTTTCATTAAAACATAATCCTAAATCACGCAATGCTATTATTTTTTAATTATGTAATGTTTTATTATTTTTCTTAAATAATGAGTATTATATAATATAAATGCATTTATCCTACTTATAATACAGAATTTGTTCATGATTGTAACCTACCTAATATTTCAAGTAATCTTTATTACTACTTGAAATGGTAATTACTCGATTTATTCGGTTATTGCACTTGTTAAGTGTTGTTAACATATAAACCACATTTGCAATATCTGATAATAAGTTTTACACCTTGCTATTGGGATTTGTTGATAAATTACATGATGGTTTTTAAAAGAGATGTTCTTTTAAACATTATGCATGTCTCATCAGAAACATGGTTGACTAGATCCAAAATGATAGATCAGTTATCATATAACGCATCAGTTCCATTAGGATAACAGTATCTTGTCAACCATAAAAGACTTATGATTCATTATGTTAAAGAGCGAAAGGTTTTAGAAGTGTTACATGTTAAAAAAATAAAAATAATAATCATAGAATTATTTAAAATATTTTGAAAATATTCCTATTACAAGTAGCTAAATTATCATTTGATCTATCTAAACTATATTTGAAAAAAATTGAAATTTTTGCTTAAACTTATCGTTTAGTAAAAATTTCGCGAAATTTACTTCAACTTCTTCATAATTTTAAGAGGAAAAAAAATCATGAAAGTAAGAAAAGCCAAATAAAGTAATTGGCTAATTTTAATGAGAACATATAGATTTATAACAACTGATACAGACTTATAACAAGATCTGGAATAATAATTTTTTTAAATGTTATTTATTTTAATTTCTGTTATAACTATTATTTGATTTGTTAATAATTTTTATAGTAAAACTGTATAATAAATGCATGTCTATCTAATCAGTGACCAGATGCAGAAATCGAGAAAATTGAAAATTAAATTCGTGCAAACTAAATCTCCTGAATATGCATATAGCCGCTACATAATGGATATCATTAAACGCTTTTAAATTGAAGTTTGTGTTCCTTAATCGCATCGCGTGTTTCTAATTTATCGTATTGGTGCAGCCTTTAAAGCACCGATCCTATTCAGAGATTAACAATGATGTAAGATCCATCAATTGACTTTTTATCGTCATCGCGTCGCGCTGCGCTTATAACACGCACCGCGCTAGCGTGCCTGGTGCATTAAGTTATATTCCTGTGAATATTGATTGGACAACGACCTTTAAATGTCATTGTTCAATTAATAGGCTGTGAACAATGCTAAAATATTAATTATAAAAGTTTACCTTTCACAACTACTTCATTTGATTTTACTTTCTATTACATAACTAGTATTTGATTAAAATTAACTCCAATTTAATTTCTCGAAAATCTATTAAAAAGCCTAAATTATCTAAAAATAAATTCGAAAATATTCTCCATAGAGATGCAAGTACTATTTTTGAAATATGTTTATTTTTATCATTTTTTTTTTATTCATGATAGAAGAGACATTTGTTAACATCATCTCCGTTCGATCAACTGTTTAATATTTCAGGTCAATGTCCAAGGATAACATAAGATCACTACTATATACATATTATATTATTAACCATTTCCATAACTATCACCGGTATACGTCAGCTTATAATTTATTATTAACATGTAGCAGTTGATAACTTTTGTTTTTAACAAATTATTAATTGCGTATCTTGTTACCACTCACAATAGTTATTATTTATTTAATCATTTTTTATATTTTATTACAGTACTATTAATACACTTATAATTATTTTACTGTTTATTGGTTTTTTAGTATTTAATATTTTTACACAGAACTGGCAATACTTTTAAAATTTTAACAATACTTTATTTGTAATAATACTTCTACACAGAATTAATTGTTGTGCATTTTTGGTTTAGATAGAATTTACCAATATTTAAAACAGAATTAACAATACTTAATACAATACTTTTTTACTCCGAATCTTTTGTTTTTTACATTTATTTTTATAGAAATTAATCCTTTTTTGCACAGAATTTTTTGTATATTTTATAGGCTTGTTTAGACAGAAATTAACAAAACTGTGTTTAAAACATAATACTATTTGTAACAATACTTTTTACATATCAATTTTTTTTTGTTTTTCACATTATAGAAATTAATCCTTTTTTGCACAGAATTTTTTGTATATTTTATAGGCTTGTTTAGAAAGAAATTAACAAAACTGTGTTTAAAACATAATACTAGTTGTAACAATACTTTTTACATATCAATTTTTTTTGTTTTTCACTCTTGTTTTGATAGAAATTAACAATACTTTCTACAAAAAATTGTTTGTTTTTGTATTTGTTTAAACACAAATTGTCAATACTTAATACAATACTTTAACAATACCTTACAGAGAATAAATTTTTTTTTTGTATGCGTTTTATATTTGTTAGATAAATATCTCCTGAAACATGTTTTACAAATACCTCAGACTTTAAAAATTAAATTCAATTATTTTTGTTCTAATAAATCAGATTAAAAAATAAATACTGTTTAATAATACAAAGACAATTATAAAAATCATATTTCTTGACAAGCTTTTTTTAAAATAAAAATTCCATTTCCAATTCTTCTGTCTCTCTTTTAATGCAGTCGATATCTTTAACTTAGTGTAAAGTTTACTATTAAATAATTCAGATCAAATATTTATTTTAAGACATTTTTGGATATTACTGCGTGCCATCATTAAATATTAAAGAAGACCGTGAGTTCGTTGAACTGTGAATAATTAATAAATAAATAAAATTCGTATCAGGAAATTACGTTCCTAAATATTTATTTCGTAACTTGGTAAATTTATTTTTAAGCAATACGTGTATTGTCTATATTCGAATAAATATATAATTAATATATACGGAACTTTAACAATTCATTTTATTGAGAATTTTTGAATAATTTTGCATTTTCCCCTACAATAAATTGAGATTTTGATTGATTACATTCAGTAAACGTTGAATAATCACCGTTATTTAAGATTCTGAATAATTAATTTTATGGTAAAATATATTTACTTAAAAAAAAAAAATCCCGTATTTTACGAATAAAATAATCTCATTCATTGGACGTATAATTTGAATCTATATGGCCTAAAAAATATATATTTTTTTATTTTTATAACCTTCTATTCTGAGAAAAATGTTCAATTTATAACTATAAATGAAACCGATTCATAATCATTACTTATTAATATTCATGCAAGCACTGTTCTGACGTCATAAATGGATAACTAAAAATTTTTCTCTCGCTCCAAACAGGATTAACTAAAATAAGAAAATTATACCCGGTGTCACATTACAAATAAGCTATTTTAATGACACTTAACTGGACGTACTTATCTTGCGTAATATTAAATAATACATTATTGATTGTTTAAATCGAAAGCTTGCTGTGAATGCACTCTCAGAAAGCAACCACGTGCGTCGTTTCACATGTTTAACGTCACTCACGCTGAGTCCATTCCGACAATTTTCTAAAAATTATTGCTCTACATTTAATCCGCTTAATAATATTACATAAATTCGCTAATATATTTTTTACTCGTTAAATAATGTAAAATAGGATTTAAAAAAAAATTTAATTTTTTTTTCAAGTTTTGATTGTTTTTTTCCCTTTTTAATTTGACGTCACCGATGATGTAACTGTCAAATTTAACGTTTTTAAATGCGTTTTCATTATATTAAAATTGAATTTCATCTTGGAAATTATAATTTAACTTTTTTCGATTGAGTTAAAAGGTAAATTTTTATATAGTGTACATGTTTCCTAGTAATTTTGTTTTTAATTAATGTAAATAGTTTGCCAAACGATATTTTGATGAAATGTTTGTGACGTCAGCGGTAGTCGCTATTAACGTTTGATAAGTAACTTTCGGATTTTTCTTTTTCAATTTATATCTCTCATCCAGATTTTATTTCATTTTTTTATTTTTAACTAAAATTACTTCCTTCAAGTCGCCGGAGAAGTTTCTCAAGAATAGTTGATAATACATTAGTAAATTAAAGAAGTTTTTAACAAATAACGCAGACGACTTTTTCTCATGAAGAAAAATCCATTTGTGTAATTACGATTTTTTGATTCATTTAGTAACTAATTTAAGAAATTAATGTACAGAATATTGAAATAATTCACCAACATTAAACTGGAAGAAATTAATAATAAACAGAATAAAATGGTAGTAAGTACAGTTTGTATTATATATATACTTTGGAGAATTGTGGCAGGAAATGTTACTTATACCTTAAGTGTTGACCTAATAAATGTTTTGATGTTATATTGATCGTATTGATTAAACTTTATACTATGCAGTTAGATACTTCTATGTCATTAAAAAATTCTTGTAATTAAATATTTTACAGTTTTAAATTTAAAAAACGCTTTTTGCGTTTTTTTAAATTACAGTTGTAAAATTAACGATAACAAACACTAATTTGATACATAACACTTCAATTAGTCTAAAACAAATATACAGTGTTTATAAATAATACAGTGTTATAAATAAATAATGTACAGTGTTTATTTTCTGTTCTATAAAATTTAAAAAGTAAATAGATGGAGTCAAAAGTGAGTATTTGATAAAACACTTTCTTTTGATTAATTTTCAAAATTTATATGATTTTAGTAATGCATAATTTTTAACAGAGTATAGTATCCTAACTATAAAAAATTTATAATATTTAATATCATTTAACAATAAACGAAATTGATAGTTATAAAGTAATCAATGATCATGATAAGTAACTTATCATTTTACAGATAATAATCCAAATTCTTTTTCATTGAAAGCTTGAATCATTTCTTGAATTAACTAAATTTAACTCATCATTTCTTGAATTAACAAAATTTTTACTATATTTCTTTTTTAACAGACTAACTGGTCCCACTTACTATAGATCTATTGATTTAATACCTTTCTAATAAATTTAGTTTATTAAGGTTATTTGGTTAGCTCTTCGGATGCTAGTAGTGGGATATACGCCTTTACATCCTCTGTTTATACAGACAGCGTAATTATTTAAAAAAAATTACATCATATAAAAATATAAAAATTAATTTTTAAAATTGGATTAAAAAGAAAACATTAAAACAATTTATAATTATTTTTAAATGATAAAAATATATACATATAAAAACAATTTATAATAAATATTGTTTAGATTATACATGCAAAAAGCTATACAACAATTACTTCATAAATATGCTAACAATTCAAAAATTTCAAAAAGTCAACTGCAATACTTTTTTAATTAATTTCTTACACTTATTAAATTATTTTGGGTCAGGTTATAATTGTAAACTTTTTACTGATTTATATTAGATCGATGTGTTATTTTAAATATGTGAAAACTGTATTTGAAATTGCTTCAATCATCTCTATGTCTATATAATAAATATATTGTTTAAGTACCCGTAATATTAGATTTTAGTATATAGAGGACATAATATTAAAATCTCAAGTATTCAAATTTAACTTAAAACATAATGTAGAATATACAATAAAACAATAATTTCCATGTAATGTATTTTATTATGCCTTAAGCACTCCTAGGAAAATACCATTGAAAAATGATTCTCTAGAAATATTTCTTTAAAATAAATTCAGAGTAAATACTTTGGATAAATTTCTGTTCGAAATAATTTCCCTTGATAATATTTATGATTTTCTTTTTTAAAAATTGAACATTTCAAAAAAAATTTTTAAGATGTCCAGATGACATAAAAATATAAAATTAACAAGTACAGTTCGTAAAGAAATAACTTAATCAAGTGAAGCAATACTTTTTGATAGAAAAAAATATTAAATATATATAGTTTGAAATCATATTTTATTATAAAATATATTTAATATAAAAACTGCTTATAATAAGCAGTTTTTATATTAAATACAGTACTTTCTTTTGGTTAATTTATGAATTTATTTATAGTATACTATACTGTAAATAATTTCATTAAATGTGAAATTGAAGTTTATTGGCAATTTTAATAGTTTTAATTTAAATTTTTGAAGTTAATGCTCATAACAGGTTAAAAATCGGGTCATAATTCATTGATAGATAAAGTTAGGAAATGCGGGAAAGGTTTCATGATAAATTGTTAAGAAAAGTTACCGAGATCAATACATAATAACAAAATGGAAAAATGGCCGAAGGATAAGAAACATGACATATGATATGAAAAATCTATGATCAACAATTTTTTTTATGTATTCCTGATACTATATTATATTGCATATATAAGTTATTATAATTTATTAAGATTTTTGTAGCTTTTCTGTGCTTATTCCGAAACTTATAAATTTTATTTCACTTAATAAAATAGCATAGATATGTAATATATTTATAATATAAATATTTTTTGTAATACTACAGTATAGAAGTTTTTATAATATTACGGTAAAATCCTTTTAAATAAAATCAAGAAAAGATGCATAGGCAATCTATTGATTGATAAAGTTTAAATTTATTAAAATTTTTCAGTTTTCTTTACATAAGCTTATCCTTGTACAGTATTTGGAATTATCAGCAATGAGAATCCAACATCGGATATGAGTAAATATTCTTTTTTTTTACAACTCAATTTTTATAAAATTGAGTTGTAAAGAAGTCTAAATATATCTGAAATATATTTGAAAGGTTTTTCATTCCAGTTTTTGAAATTTATAAAATACTATATTAAATTTTAAATGAAAGTCCATTGCAGGGAAAATATGTAATGTAGCATGTGGATAGACAATTGCATGTTTCGTGACTAAGTACAGAATAAATCCCGATACAACCTTACAATATTTGCATGAATTATAATTAAATTATTCTAATTATATGCAAAAAGCAATGAGTTATAAATTATATACTAAGATATTCGAGAATATTTTAAACAATTCTGGACTATAAAATAAGTTTCTCTTTTATTTTATTTTTGATTTTAAATTTAATACACGAAATATTTTTTGTAAGTAGAATTTTTCAAGCTTTGAGTATAAATCGAAACATTTCGTGAAAAAATTTTTCTTTAGATCAGTTAAGGGGCTCAGTGATAGAGGGAACTATGTCACAGTTTGTAAAAAATAAAATCATTGTAAATCTTGGGTGAATATAATTTCTAAGGGATTTATAAATTTTGTTAATAATCATTATATGTAAAAATTATAAATACTTTACCTTTATAAGTCATTTTCACCACGATTTCCAATGTTTTCTCACGTTTTACATATTGTATCAATAATATAGATTCCTCTCTCACTAGGATCTTTAAACAATTGTTCGTAAGAGTCGATTGCCAACTGATATTATTTTATGTTTAATGCTGAAATTTATCCATAAAGTTATTTTTTATTAATTACAAACTATAAAATATAAAACTTGGGCTTAGTTCAAATTGGCAGAACTATTCTGTTTCTTAGATTTAAATTGAGTTAACAAACATTAAAGAAATGTCTTATAGTAAGTTTTTAAAATATTGAAAAAAATATATATATAAACTTATACGATGTATATTTATAATAAATGCATAATTTATATGTAAATATATATATAGCTGTAAAACAATTACAGTATTGTATGTTATGTCAAGCTTGCCAGTTAAGTTCAAAAACCTCAAAAAGTTATCTGGAACATGTCATTTTAAGTTAAAAAGAAGACATATTTATAAACTTTATACATAATCTTCATACATTAAAAATAATTTTACTATTGAATTTTTCTTTTCATCTGTTAAGAGAAGTCTTTATCCTAAAAGTGATTTTTAATGTTCATCTAACGATGAAGTTTCTGGCTTTGATTGATTGATTGATTCGGGTATATTTTCCATTAAATCCATATATCATAGATTCTTACTAAAGATATTTAATATCCATCATGCATCATTTAAAATTTCTTTAGTTTTAATAAACGATATTTTATTTTTATTATCAAAATTTAAAAATTTTTTCGTACAGAACTACATTTTTTAATTTTGCAGTAAAATATACGAAATAAAAGAATTTATCAATTTTTATTTAATACAATTTCTAAAAACGACTTCGATTTTAAATATTTTCCTTTAATATTAGATTAACAAGATGGATTTATTTTAAGTTTTCAGAATTTTGTAAAGCTATATGTAGTTAAACAAAATATAAAGACTATATTTGAGAAATACTGATTTATGATGCAATAACAATATTCTGTTATAAAATAATGCTTTCGGAATTTTTCTTTCTTGTATTTTATTTTTAACCATTTCACTTTATTGACAAGTTTTTTTTTTCTAGAATGGATGAAAATCACCGTTTTTAGTTCGGTTTTTATGACTGAATATCTTTCTATCATTGACTGGAATTAAATTACATCAATTATAATAAAATTCTGTCACTACCAATTTTAGAACATAAAATGTTTAGGTAAGCACAGTTTACTATTTTCCTTCTTTTATTCATACTTAAATCGGTGAGAAATTATATCGGGCATAAAGAATTACGGAGATATATAGTGGATTAAATAAAGTACCGTGGCTTTTGAGAGGCTTGTTGGCAAAATATCTCGAGAATTGATTTTCGATTTGAACAAAAACCATACTACTCACAAAAGAGGTCATAGCTATAGATCACATTTTCTAGCTACCGAATACCTAGGAGAACTGCATTAGTTTATAAGAACAAATATCCAGTTAGAAAGCTAGTTTTTGCCTGTGTTGTTACTATTGTTGTTGTTATTGTCTAAGCTACTTTGAAAAAATAAAATTCGGAGATAGAATAACAGAAAATTTGTAACAACGCCAATTTTCTGTATCGTAAATATTGTGCAGAAAATCCTTATTCTTTAATGTTTCAGAAATTTGATTTAAGCTAAAATTTTTTTCTAAAAGGATCATTTGCAAATATTTCCTATAAAATGTTTACAAACATTATTAATTACAAAAAACAAAATTATAAATTTTATTTTAAAATAAATAAGTGTTATTTATAATTTATTAGCCACTTAATATTATCTGAAAATAGATATTTAATAACCTTAAATTATTATTCGTTAATAACATAACTAGTTTTAATTTATGCACATATAAATCGTTTAAGAAATTGCATCTTGTAAACTACTTATTACAGCAAAGATAGCAAGAACGAAATCTACTATACAAATTCATAAAAATTATATATTAGTTACTTCATGCAATAAATTAATCAAGTAATAAAAAATATTATTCAAATAAGAAAAAAATAAATAAAACTAATAAAAATATTTTCTGCCATTACAGAGAACAAAATTAGAATTCTGACGTCATCAAAACTATCTGGATGCATCTCGAATCAGTCACGATACAGTATCGACCCATTTATTTTTTGATTATAGCGTGACCACACGTGAAATGAGCACTCTTTTGGTTTTAAATATCCAAATACTGTAGTTAAAAAAATTTACTGATGTCAATAACTTAAAGGAAACAATTATGTTTTTTTTTTATTTTTATTTAAAATGCTCGGATATATTTAATTGAATTTTATTCGAAGAGTAATTTAAAATAATGAACTTTTCACCGACTTAAAATAATTTCCAGATTTTTAACGAGAATAAAAATTGCCACCGTTATCCGACCAAATCGTTTTGGCGATGTTGTTAATGAAGATTTGAAGCGTACAAACTATACGATGTGTTTTCCGGTTGCTATGGTGATCATATTTCTGGTATTTTGGTTGAACGTTCAGTGACTCCGTCTGCACTCTGACAGCTACCTATACAGTACAGGAAATGAATACATTAAACACTATCTATGTCTGAAATTTTTCATTTTTTTTAAGCTTCCCGTTTATACACGCATCCAATTCTATTCATAAATAATCTATGGCGTTGCATTCCATACTTATTGCGGGATATTATCAAATAATTGTTATTCCATTATTCTCATCTGGTATTTGCAAAAATTTTAATTTTCTAAATAAATTTACATTGCATTTCTTTCGGTAGATACAATAATAATTACAGATTTATAGTATTTTTGATATATTTATACGGTCTATTTACGATAGCCACTGTTTAATAAATAATGATATATGCAGCAGCCGGTGTTTTTATTTTCCTTAAGAAATCTTTATTTGTCGAACAGCACTTACATCCGTATTTAGATATTTTTCTTATTTATTTAGCTTATTCTCACTGACGTTAATTATTATTATAGAATACTAGTGCAAACAACTGATAATAGCCTTCGTTGATATAAACTTCAAATTCTATCAACAAACTGGTTGTATCTTAAGTGACGAATCCTTGGGGTAATTCTCCATGGAGTGTTTTCTTTCTCTTCCTTTCAATTTATCTTCAAGAAGCCAATGTTGATAGCTACTAAACTAGCACAGTTTAATATTTGATGTAAGCAATCTTATGTTTCTTTTGTAACTATTATGACGTTTTTTTTTATTTTATCATTATAAGTATTATGCGTATCAATTGAAAAATGTTAAAAAATTCTTTAAATTAGTAAATTAGTTAAATAAAATACAATAATAATATATGAAAATTAATTAGTTATCAGCTATCATATAAGCTTAAAATATAAAGAAAATATGTGAAACGTTAGCTTATATAGTAAATTTTTATAAAAATAATTAAAAAATCTTCATGTTTATAAGTTGTACTATAAGAAATTACAGTACCGTATTTGCGTTTCCATCTACTTTTTCTTTTTTAAATAAACATTTTATGAATTAATTATGGAAATTTAATCAATACTGTTATATATTATTAAATATAAGAGAAATGTAAAATTCTATGTTGTGTTTTAATCTCAATATAAACCGATGTTTTCGAATTCAGTTTATTTTTATTAAATTAAATTTATTGATATAAACATAATTATAAGTATTATATGTATAAAACTGTTTATTACTATTTGTAAAAAATACATAAAACAAAATAAGATATATTTATTGCAGTAATATTTTAAGGTTATTGTATATTAAATTAATCAAGTAATTAATGCTTAATATTTCACATAAAATTATCTAATATCCGAATGCTGTATAGCTTACATAATAAATTCCATCGGCTTTTATGTAAATTTAAACATTAAATAATATTACGTATCACACTACTAATCTGACTGACGTTTAATGTTCTCCTAACATTTTATTTAAATACTGTATATTATTATATTACATTAAACTAGTACTATTTATGTATTATGATGATTTAACCTTACAATATTAATATTTTATTTTTTAAATTCAAAGATAGGATTCCATATCTATGTTTTACTACAATATTTTTATATTTTTTACTATTTTTTATCAACATAAGAATAAATAACGAAAAAACACTTTTCGATTTCCAATATTGCTAATTTATCAATTACTATACGGATACTTAATAAATTTTAAAATTTATAAGATTTAATATTCTATATCATAAATAAAAAGAGTGAAATAAAACTTTTGCGCCATCTATTGTTAAAAATACAAAATACGAATTTAATAATAAAGTTAATTTCATTTGACTTCATTTGTAATTTGCAGTGCAAAAAAAATTGTTTTCGTCTAATAGGTGTGTGTGCATACAATCCAAAATTCGTTCTTTTCTATTTATAAATAACAATTGCAGTTGATATAAAGAATAGCTTATATTTTATATAATAAATTTTTATAATAATAAAAAAATCATGTTTATAAATTATAATATAAGAAATTACACTACTGTATTTGCGTTTTGCATAATTTACGTTTATAATATTTTTATTATTTTAAAAATAAAATTATTAGTAAGCAGCTCTTATACACTTTAATTTGATTGAAATCTATAAATGAATTCTGCAATATTTGGTGTTTTGGAATAATCGTAAAAATAGTTTTTGAGATAATCTCATATATTTAGAATACTCAACGATGAAAAAATTCATTTGTGAATGTAACATAATACTGTATATTCATTTCTCCTGGTTTTAATGGCACAATTAACTTCTCTTCATTATTAATTTTTAAAATGTCAAAACATTTTAATTGTCTGTAATCCAAGGGTGTACTGCATTTAGTTTTAGCAGAAAATATTTTAGAGTACTTTTCTTGAGAAAAATAGAAACAATTGTCTTGTCATTTATCACAATTAATGCACGTAACTTTTCAAAAAAAAAAAAAAGATCACGGTTCACTGCAATGGCCATTCAACATAAATTAGGATATTGGACAAAAAAAATAAAAATGATGCAAGGTCTGCTAGTGTTGCATGCACTAGCAGACCTTGCATAAGACTGACAAACAGCAGAGTTTTCGAGAGTATAACAAATACATGCCATGTGACCTCGATCACAGCAGAGGATTTGGCGGTTTTGTCGCTTCTCTCTGGCTGTGTCTTCTCGTCTTGTCGTTTCAACCTCCACCAGAGCTTATCTGAACTTGTTGACATATACCAGCAATGGTTCGAATGTATAATTAATATACCCAAATATTCAGTCTTTCACAGATATATTTGGTATATATCCACATTCATTGGAGAATACCGACATTCTCTAATTTTGGTCTTTCACAGTAACATATATACATTAAACATCATATTATGACAATTATTATAATGTATGCAAACATTATTAATAATATTGATTTTTAACTAATGATAGCTAATTATTATTACTATGATTTTCATTACAGCAATATCATAACACACAGTAAAAAATTACAGTACTGCATTAAAAACTATTATTATTATTTATAAAAACTGCAATAAGAATTTCTATATAAAATTAAATTTATGTATATTGAAAAACAACTTTATATAGCAACTTTTCTTAATATAATTACAATTAAAGGATACAAGGAAAGTTATTTCTTGAATTATACTTTTACTAGTCTCTTCATCAGCTGCCAGCAGCCTCTGAAATTTTTAATAAAATTATAAATGTCCAAAAAATAACAAAAAAGTGAAAATGAAACAAAAATCTAGATTAAAATATATAAATGATTATGGTAAATTAAAGATTCAATTAAATTATAATAGATAAAAAAGATTTCAGTTTTTACATAATTTTGAAAAATTTTTTCATCTAATATTGTTAAAGAATTTAGCAATGTAAAAGCAGTTGAACAATTTAAAACAATTGTCATGAGAATCAAGGACACATGAAATAAAACACATGGGAATTAGATAGAAAAGTATTTTTGAAAGGAAATTTTAATGTATATTACAGAAATGATAAAATTAACATAAGGCATTTAATAAATAATAATTATTATTATTTTGCTTTACTAATTAGTATAATTCCAGATATATATTAATTATATCTTAACTTGCATTATATCCAAGTGATATAATTTACACTGTAATAAATTTTTCATGTTCATCTATAGTATTGATGCAATTCTTCTATATAAATTAATCAATATAAATTTGTTCCATATAATAAAAATAAAAAACAAATACTTTGATGGTTAATAATTTATTTAAGCAATAAAAAAAAATTTCCATCAGTTCAATCAGTCATCATCTGTTATGCAAATCGAATGTTTTGAAAGAATTTTATTTACATTATGAATTCCAATTATATAAAATACTTTTTATGTATCCTATGTATATGTACATATGCACACAACAGGTAAAAAATGCCTGACTTTACAAGTTAATCTGTTTCTAGGATATGTTCATCAATTTAGAACTTATAAGCCAGGAATTAATTTCCCATAGATGCAATGTTAAAAAATGAATTCTGTTCTCAACAATGAAATTTGCTCATAATAAAATTAAGTAAAGGTCAATAAAATCAATAATTTATGATTAAATAATGATTTATTTATCCAAAAAAATGAAAACATACCGTTAAAATTAAATAAATTATAACAATAAAGAAATTACTTATGTTGCATAAATAATAAAAGAATTTTTATCCATTATCATTGAAGATAAATAGATGATCTTCTATACAAATGAAATACTTCCTTAGGCATAATCTGGGAATGAAAAGTATATATTTCATTTACAGATGAAATCATAGTGACCAGTGCTAATTCTGCTTTATGAACTGCCATCTTGGTTTTTTCAGTTTCATAGCAGATGACAGAGTGTCTGCTACAAACCCAATATACTATATTGCATAATTACATATGTGATTTGAAATGCCATGTTTATGAATGCTGGCATTTATTTATTGTAATTAATATTTATATTTTCAATTTTGCTAATAATATATACAGTGGATTCTGCTTAATTCAGACAGCTGCATAATTAGGAACAATATATATATAGTGGATTCTGCTTAATTGGGCCAAATCTCAAGAATTCTATATATATAGTAGATTCCAGTTAATTGGGTCAAATCTCAAAGAACAGAAACCAACTAATAAACTAATACATAATTTAAACGCTTAATTGGGACAACTTTTTGCTTAATTGGGAAAATAGCAGAAAAGAAATTTTCAATTTTTGATATATTTTAAGGATTTTTTGAAAGTATGGCAACACTATGTACACTAATACTTGTTAATGTTGCTTTCTTAAAAAATTCCTTTATAAAAATTATAACATTTTATTGTACCGATAATTTTTCAGGTTAAACTTTTCTATAAGACAATACAGACTAATACAATGGAGCGGGTCGTTTCTTATTGCCTTATTACATACACATTGTCAACACACTAATATAATCATCCATTCTTTAGTAAAATTACAAGTAAATAGCTTCAAATCTATTAAAGTATATATTTCCACTTTTGATATGTGAGAAGTTATTAATGTTTAATTATCTAATTTCAAATTTTATCATTTTGCTTTAGGCTGGTTTAAGAACACTCCATGAAGCTGGACCAGATTTACGTAGAGCAATATCTGGTAATTTAGAAGAAGATAATTTTGATAATGGAGAAGATGTAACACCAATGCATAGGGTATCCATATTTTTCATTATATACATAATTTATTTAATTATTAAAATAAAAACATTTTTTTAAATGCTTAAGTAAATAAATTTGTCAATTAATTGTTCAGTTGCAGTTATCAGTAAATATGCTATGGAAAAAGGATATTTTGTATTTTAATAAATTAAAATCAAATTTAAATTTATATTTATATAACTTTTTTTCTTTAGAGGAACCATATGCTGTTTGGTAATATGTGGACACGTGGGAAACAGTCTGGTGCTAAAAGTCGTGCTGCTCATTTAAATGCAATTCATGCTCATTCAAAGATATCTCCAGTTAATTCATTAGATGTTTCACCTAGGCATTTTATGAATAATGTTAAAAGTATAAAAGATTTTCCAAATTTTATCCATGGTCCATTTTTTCCTGATGGAAGTGGTGATAAATCAAGGTATGTTTTATTATATAGTAATTTAAAACTATTATTATTTATAAAATTATTATTAAAATGATATACAATTCACAATACAGCAATCCCTTGCATAATAATCTTTCATAGCTATAAAAGCTATAAATTTTTCTTTGAACACAATTAATTGTTTATTTTGTTATTCATATCAATCATATTGGATCATAAATAAACAATTTATATGATATAACACAATGTAATGTGCAGTTTTTCAGCTTACATTCAATTTATGTACAAATAGTGGAAGACTGATAATTAAACATTGTTTCAATTTTCATACTTTCAAGTTTCACATTCCATTGCTTCATGTAATGAAAATCATGAATTATTTTAGTTTAATCAAACTTAATTCAAGAAAAGTCTTATGATTGAGACAAATTTTATAGATTAATTTAATGTGAGAAATTACTTTCATTTTAAAATTTCATTTATTATACTAAATTAGTGATTAATATACTCCATATATATATACATATTTTGAAAATCCAGCATTCTAGAATCTAAAATTGTTTAAAATTTATTACTATTTTACAGAATGGGTTTTAAAATATCATTATTTTAAAATCCAGAAATTTTATCAAAGCAATCTGACATTCATTTTTATAATTACATTTATCTTATAAGACTTTACCACTTTCACCAATATCAAATATTAACACTGAAAGGTTTTATATTGTTTTTCTTTTGTATGAATTCTTTCTCTGAATTTTTTGCCATTCCTAAATAACGGAGAGAACTAATACCTGTTTCTGATCGTCGTATTCTGAGTCCATACCTTAATACCAGGAGCTATATTAGTCTAAATATAAATAAGATTTTTCAAAAAAATTACTAGTAAAAAGTATATAATATATAATAACACTTTGAAATAATTAAGTGATAATAAGATGAGGTTTTTATCGTGAAAGCCCTGCTATTTTTGGAATTTTATACAATATTAATACATTATGCTCTTATGTAGCTTAATAAAATTTTTTTACAGAATAGTTTTTTTAATTTTCTGATTTTAAAATTTAACTGATATTAATAAAAATTATTTTATTATTGCATTATATAAATTATTGTAAAAATACTATATTTTCTCAATAATAGCACACACTCTATATGTATATATATGAAGCTGTAAAACTATGTATTGCATATAATATACAGTACTAAAGTTTTTATTATGAGTATATTTTTTGTAAGCAAAATTGTTCTTTTTAGCCAGATGATTCTCTGCTTCATTATTTCCTAGCTATACATAACTTATTAAATTAAGAATTTCTCTTAAGATGGATAGGTCAGTGAGAGCCAATAGGTCAGAAATTACAATAGTCACCAGATATTATAACCATACATTTTTTTCCATTTGGAAGTCATTAAGAATAAAATATATGCCTGGAAGCTTTGTATCATCAATGATATAAAATGTTTTATCAATGATTCATTTGAGAAAATTTACACAAATGTTTTTTAATCATTCTTTTTTAAAATATTTTAATTTTTAAAAATTTTTTAAATTATTAAAGATTTTTTAAATTTATGCAAATTTAAGCAAAGATTCTTTTATTCCAACAACTCTGCACAATTACAAACTAAACTTTTAAAAATCAAAAGCACTAATTGCAGTTAAGTCAATAAAACCAGGATAAATATTTATTAAAATAACGTTTTCTATCTTCAAACGAGATTATCGTCCTGTTCTAACTTGTAAGAACTGAAAATTAATGAGGATCTCATTTGAAGATTGAAAACGTTATTTTAATAAATTCTTATCCTGGTTTTATAGACTTAACTGCAATTAGTGCTTTGTTTTTTAAAAGTTAAGCAAAGATTTTTTATGGAAAAGTATCTATTAGTGTGACAGACATATACAATGGATTCCGCTTAATTGGGACACTGGTTAATTGGGCCAAATCTCAAATAACGGAAATCAAACTAATAAACTAATACATAATTCAAATGTTTAATTGGGACAGTAGCAGAAAAAGGAATTTTCAATTTTTGATATGTTTTAGGGATTTTTCTGGGACAATAGCAGAAAAGGAATTTTCAATTTTTGATATATTTTAGGGTTTTTCAATTTTTGATATATTTTAGAGATTTTTCGAAAATATGGCAACATAATTTTCAATTTTTGGTATATTTTAGGGATTTTTCGAAAGTATGGCAACACTGCATACACTAATACTTGTTGTGTGCTTTCTTAAAAAATCCTTATATAAAAATTATAACAATATTTTATTGATACTTGTTGTGTGCTTTCTTAAAAAAATCCTTATATAAAAAATATAATAGCATTTTATTGCACTAAACATTAAAAAAATTCATTTGTATATTTTTTCCCAAAACTTTTTCAAATCATTTAAGTTGCAGTTTTACAAACCATAAGCCATCATCACCGCTGTCAGGGGGCCGCGAAAAAGGCAATACGGACAAAATATTACTTAACTACTACACTACATTAGAGAAAATTCAGATTTCTATATAACGAAGTTTCTATTTATCAAAATTTTTCTAAGACACCTTCAATTTCGATATATGGAGGTCTGACTGTATATTTGTCACATACAAATAGTCATTAATTTATGATTTTTCATACTTACAACTGTAATGTAATCAATAAATTTTGGTATTGCAATTCATGTGAATATGAGTCCATGCACAATGATCTGATGTACCAAAATTATGGATTTTTGGTATGATTCCTATAATTTTATGTTTATTAAGTTTGTTACAATAATATATAGTGTTATAATAATAATTGATTTTTGGAAAAAATCTATAAATTTGGAATATTTTCAACTTCTGACTGCTCTGACTTATGACTTCAGGGTTTGAATGGCCTGGTTATAAATTGAGGACTATTCATATTTTAAATATCAGCTCTGCTGCTTATATCTAATATGATTGTTGTTATGAAAATTTTGATTTTTTGAAGTTTAAATTATTGTATATTTTTTAATATTACTGTATAATAATTTCAAATTAATGATTTTTAGTTTCTATAATAGGAATAAATAAAATTTATATAAAATTTTGAAAAATAATTTCAAAATTTGATTTCTTAAAAAAATTTCTAATAATTTTTTTAAAGTTTTAATAGCATTAATTTCAAAAATTCCAACTAAGTTTTACTTAACAGTAATTTGTTTTTGAGTTATTTTGCAGTTAGCCTGATACTAAAACAAATGAAATAATAATTATATACGGTAGTTATAATATATATCTGAAATCTACTCAATTGTCTAAACTTATACTTATTTGTATCGTTTGCTTAATACAAATAAATATTTTAGATTTTTATTGTTTCAAACAGCCATTATCTTATAACAAGATAACTAACCATTCAAAATAAATAAAAAGTTAAAAAATTTGATGAAAATCTACTAAATAGTTCAAAAAGTTATTTGTGAGGGAAATCAAGTAAGTTTTGAATTATTCAGTATATAATCAAGCATATTGATCTTATAAGCATCACTCCTCTTTGGAAAGTAGACTAATAAGATGATGAAATTGATTCTCAAAATCTGAAAGTGCTTTAAATCATCTATTGCATTTTTGATAAAATTAATTTATTAAATACTGTATAATAATTTTTCTACATTATTTTACCAAAATAAATTAAAAAATTCATCAAATATAAATTAGATACTTAGATTTGCTGAAAAACTACTAATATTTTTTGTGAAAAAGCTTTAAAATCTATTCAAAAAAGCATCTATAACTGAAAAAAATGTTAGTATTTAATCTCGTAAGTCTTGAGAAAAAACTACAGGTGATTCTTGACTTTATGATTTAATTCATTCCTGATGCGAGCTCAAGTAAGAACTCATAAACCAAAATCAATTTCATATTAAAACAGAGGTTCCATTCTCAACAATGAAATCTGATCCTAATAAATTTAAGTAAAGATCAAGAAAATCAATAACTTATGATGAAACAATGATTTATTTTTCTAAAGAAATGAAAACATAGCCTTTAAAATCAAACAAATTATAATTAAACAAATTGCAATTATTGTTGAACATCATAATGCAGGTTTGAAGAAATTTTCAAGTTTTGTGTAAACAAACATCTGCTGCTGTTCTTTAATTAGAATCTCTCTCACAGTTTTTAAATATTCATACTACTACTACTGCAATTTTGATCTGTTGAAGTCATCTACATAATTGATTACTGCATTTTTCATATTTGATCCAGATTAACTATCACCAGATTAGTGAAAGTTTATCATCTATCAAAACTAAAATGCATTATTAAATATAAACTTTCAATGCTCAAAAATTATCATAAATAAAACAGACTGTACATTAAATTTTAAATCAATAGTTACCTACATGCAATTTCAATTTTTCTCTATAAATTATTTTTAAATAGATATCATTATAATTGAAAGATAACATGAGATAATGTGATGTAATAAAACTAAATACTAAAAATATTTAATGATCCTATATGATTCAATATATAATGAATTATATAATGCTATTTTCCACCATATCTTCTATCCCATTTTTGAAAGTAAATAAACATTGTTTCCCTCTTGATAAATTCCAAACTATTAAACATCTGGTGTATCATTACCTATATAAACTTTAGTTCTATAAGACACCATTCACAAAATGATGACAATATAAATAAATACAGACTAGACCAAAAATATTTTAAGTATTCTCAGTATTTTGTGTTTATACAATAAATTAACTATTACAGTTCCATTCACAAGATAGTGTAAGTTAAAAATACACGTTTCCAATAAATATCTATTATTGTTATTATTATTATTATTAATTAATTAATTATTAATGGAAATCAATTCTAATTGTTACTGATATTAATAATTCATTTAAGGATTTAATAATTCAAAGGATTAAAAGAATCCTTTTAATAATAAGGATTTAAAAATGCATCTATAACTGAAAAAATATTAGTATTTAATCTCGTAATCTTGAGAAAAAAACTACAGGTAATTCTTGACTTTATGATTTAATTCATTCCTGATGTGAGTTCAAGTAAGAACTCATAAACCAAAATCAATTTCATATTAAAACAGAGGTTCCATTCTTAAAACACAGCTATCTATTGCTATTTATTTCTCAGTTAAAAAAAATTGTAGTAGCCATCATATTCAGAAATAAAATTTACAATTAGTTCAATTATAGTTTTTTTCTTATTTTTATATAAATCAAAATTTATAACAGTATATAATAAAATAAAAACAATAAAAATGCATCCCTAGAGATATCTGAATAGCTATTCCGTATTGATTTATATATACAACAACAAATAAGATAGCATTCATCAAATATTATTATTGTTGTTTTGTAACAATAGAATCAAAATAAAATCAATAAAACAATAAATCAATTGTAAATAGACTGATTGACATTATTGACCAAAATGAGTGATAATGAAAGCATATTACCTGCTATGGCAGAGCATTTTACTAATACATCTTTTTCCTACTCAATACTTCAAAAACTTCTGAAGTTAAAACAACTATTTTAATTTTAAAATACACACTTTAAATTTTAAACATTATATTACTGATAGATTATTTACATTTATATTATTTATTATTTCAACATTTTTTTTTTATCACTAATGATAGATATCTTCCTTTGATTATCAGCCAGATTTGCTGAAATCTGGAGGACAGTGTTCATTCCATTTCTCACAATTACAATTTTTCTGGGATTTCAAACTTGGTCTGTTGAATTCTATCCTTCAGTTAATACCAACTCAACCACACAGATGTTGGGATTTGTAGTTGGTTCTGGAATAACCCTGCCATTTACTAATAATTTCTGATTGGAAAGAATTCTGTCTAGTTTTATTTTTTTTAATTATTTGGTTTATATTACATAAAACAAAAAATATATCTCTGATAAATGTTCAATAATGGAAATCAATAGATGAAGAAACAATGAAAGATATCTTTAATAAATAATTCAAAAATTACAGAATTTTGAAACTGGCAAAAACATTAATTTTATAGGTTAGTTTTAGATAAGATGCTACATTTCACATGGGATATACTATATCTTACAATGGCCATTTTTAGAGCCCACCATAGGCTGGCCAACACTCATAAGGGGTCAACTGGAAGGTTGAAGGATAGGATTCAACAAACCAACTGGACTCCTATAGAAAAACTTGGTGTGTGGAACATGGAATTGAGCCTGATTCCTCCATAGTGGTAAACGACTGCTTTACCATATCTTGAATCTCACGGGAACAAAAAAAATTTGATATAAAGAGTTTTTGAGATATCAAGGTTCAATTTTAAATAAAGATTTTTATGTCAATAATACATACCGTAGTTTTTAATTTGTGTAAGACACTTTTTTTCCATGAAAATTAGTGTCTAAATACTCTTGCATTTTATAAAATCAACCGTGAAAATATCACTGAAATAAACATGATCATACTGACAAAAACCTATCAACAATTAGAAGTGAAACTTAGAAAACAAAACTACTGTACAACATAAATGATTAAACAAAAATAGCCAAATTGTATTAATAAAGTATTTGAAATTTGTATTTCATTAATTTTATTATGATAGAGTAGAATATAATAATAAAATAAAAATAAAGATTTGAAATTCACAAAATAAAGATGTGAAATCTGCCTGATTAACAAACAATTCTGCAAAGAATTAATCTGAATGCTCCTAATTCTTAAATAAAGTTATAGGATTAATTAATCAAATTTCAAATATCAACCTTAATTATATAACTTTCCCTACTTATCCTATTGGCTGATTTAATAAAATTCAATTAAATAGTTTAAAAATCATCAGGAAGAAACATATAAAGCTTTAATTTCACGATTTTTATATAACTGAAGGTAAAATATTAATTAATATGTTATCAATATATTGTATCTTCAGTTACTACATAATTGTACTAAATTTCATAAAAAGCTTTTTAAGTTTATTCAAGATATATGAAGAGAGTATATTTCAGAAGTTAAATTATTATGTTTAAATAGCAGAGTTACAGGGTTAAATGAAAAATTTCATACCTCAAATAATATAACTTTTCAGTTTTAATCAATAAATTAATAAAATCTAAAAGAGTATTTCTTTCCATACATTATATATAGAACTTCCATTGTTGGCAGGATATTATTACTAATATTACTTTCCAATCATCAGAATTTTCACTATATGGAAAATTTTCCATTTATAAACAAAAACATATTTAATATGACAAATATTTATTACAGGATCATATCTATCAAAAATTAATTTACTGAACTGTAAATAGAAATAAAGCACAAAGACAGTAGAGAATGTAGAGATAAAGTGAAGCACAATGAATCACATAGAATGACTTATATTGCTAATGTACTAACCATTTTCAAATAGAGTTGTTAAGAAATTCCATTCTGTTCAAATTCAATTGGATAATTATGAAATCAAATCAATATTATAACTGATTTACCACTCTTAAATGAATCTCTATACAAAATTCTCTCTCTAAAGATACATAAATTAGGTCAAATGTTCCAGCATATTATCTTAACCAAACTTTTGAAAAGAAAGAATCATCTATTTTACATACATATTCTCCACTTTGGAATGATTGAATATACAAAATTAAATATATGGAATAAACATCATAATCTATTGTCACAATTTCATTACTAATTTCATAAAAAAAAAAAAAAAAAAAAAAAAAAAAAAAAAAAAAAAAAAAAAAAAAAAAAAAAAAAAAAAAAAAAAAAAAAAAAAAAAAAATCAAATATTTCAAAAGCTACTTGATGGAAACTTCAAAAATTAAAATAGTTGCTATTTTTAATAGTTAATTATAGGATTAAAAGATTTGTTGGTAAGGTCAACTTGAATAACTTGATTCCCATAAGTTTTATATAAGTCCATTACATGTTTCATGAGACTACTTCAAAAAGTTTGAATATATTTCTATTTTAAATGGGTGAAACTGAAAACTTAAAAATGCACTAATGGATATCATCTATAACGGTAAAACATTCTTATTGAATTTTATAAAAATTATTGATTCAAAAATATTTAGTGTGAAAACAACAAAAGAATTAACTTTCTTTACATTACCATTGTTTAATGAAAGCTAAATTATTTATATTTAATAAAACCAATTTTTTATGTATAGTACAGGATAATGATACCTGAGATTTTATTTAACAGACATGTAGCAATAAACTGCTTTAGCATTGATTATTGTATGTCATCAACTAAGATGTTAATAACAGTTGAATATAGTATGGTGAATATACTACTACTATTAGAAGTATTCAACTATTAACAACTATATTAACAGTTAAATACAGTGGATTCCACTTAATTGGGACACCAGTTAATTGGGGCACCACGTAATCAGGCCAAATCTCAAAGAACAGAAAGGCAAACTAATAAACTAATACATAATTTAAATGCTTAAATGGGATAACTTTTTGCTTAACTGGGACAGTAGCAGAAAAGGAATTTTAAATTTTTTGATATATTTAGGGATTTTTCGAAAGTATGGCAACACTACATACACTAATACTTGTTGTGTGCTTTCTTAAAAAAATCCTTATATAAAAAATATAATAGCATTTTATTGCACTGGTAATTTTTCAGATTAAACTTTTCTACAAGACAATACAGACTAACACAATGGAGCGGGTCGTTTCTTCACATTCTATTACATACATATTGTCGCACTAATATAAACATTCATTCTTTAGTAAAATTTTAAGTAAATATCATCATTGATAAATAATACATAACAATACTGTATTCGACAACACTAGGGTAGCGTGGTGAGATCAGTTATCTATTGTCGTGAATCTGGCAAGTGTGGGTCTACTTAAGAGTCTACTGTTACCGTACCTAGAGCGATATTCATTTACAGTGTCGATTTTATTTAAAATTTTTAAATCTTTTCCGAGAATGCAAGAAAAGGAGTTACACTTTCAAGTAAAATTGTTTTGCTGGATAAAATTAAAAGCCAGCCATTTAATATATAAAATTGCTTGCTGGATAAAATTAAAAACCAGCCATTTAATACAAGCCATTGTAGACTTGCTTTGCTGGATAAAATTAAAAGCCAACCATTTAATACAAGCCATCATTGGCTGGATAAAATTAAAAACCAGCCATTTAATACAAGCCATCGTAGACTAGCTGAAATAAACCAAAATCTACCATAGCACATCTCCGGAGTGGGCATTCAGAAAGAAATTCCAGGAACATCCAAAAGAAAGCATGATGGAAAGGATCCAGAAGTCGAAGAAGCATTAGATCAATGGTTTTCTATAATTAGCAGGTGAAGCCTGAATATCAGCGGCCCAGTGTTGAAGACGAAGTCAGAGGAGATTGGTAAAAAGCTATTAATTAGGTATCTATTTTAATAAAGCATTAAAATAGGTACAGTAGAACCTCTATATTTGGAATTAATTGGTTCCTGAGTGTGTTCTGAATATTGGATCTTTTTTTCCCATAGAAAATAATGTAAACTCTGAAATTGTAAATTCTAAATTAAATAAAATAATGTAATTGTAAATCTGAAATGTAAATTCTGAATATTGGATCTTTTTCTCCCATAGAAAATAATGTAAACTCGATTAATTCGTTCTGGACCCAAAAAGTTACTTTTCACAAGCCATTTTTTTAAGTCAGAATACTGTTTTTAATTATACTTTTAAAATAACAGGTACAAGCAAGAAATCATATACAGTAATATAATAATATTAATAGTAATAATATATACAAATAAAAATGAAAAATTTAATACACACTAGCACTTTTTATTGCATTTTTATTTTTTATAATAGAAAATATAGTTGATGTCGACATTCTATATTCCTTGGCTAGGTCAGAAAGACTATGTCCATTTTCGTATTTTAAAATAAGTTCCTGTTTTAATTCAATGGTGGTTCTCATAGCCTTTCTTTTAGATTTTCTTTCTTCACTTTCCATGATCATCTATTTCTGATAATACAGTATACAGTATTTTAATAAAAATAATGCAAAGCAACACAAAAAATAATGATTAAATCACAAGAGTCACAAAATGCAATGACAGAATCTCAACTGCCAACAAATGAGTGTTGCCAGAAAATTTATCTACACATTTGCAAAAACTACTACTTAGAAAGTAGCCCAAAGATTGCAAAGCGAAAAACAGTTGCCCAAGCTAGCAACTTGAGACTACTGATATTGTTCTGAATATAGCAATAAATGCGAATATCAATACAATTTTTTCTTTGAAAATTTTTTCCGAATGCTGGATTTTACGAATATAGGTGCGTCCGAATATAGAGGTTCTACTGTACCTAATTATTATTTTTGTAACCTACCTATTTATTTACCTACAAATTACGTATTTTACTGTTCTACTGTACCTAATTATTATTTTTGTAACCTACCTATTTATTTACCTACAAATTACATATTTTACAAAAAATGCACACAAAAAACAAAGCTCTAAATAGGATAAATACTTTATTAACAGAAACGTTTTCGATCTTATCAGTAGGTCAACCTCAGCTGCAGCTGAGGTTGACCTACTGATAAGGTCAAAAACATTTCTGTTAATAAAGTATTTATCCTGTTTAGAGCTTTGTTTTTTGTGTGCATTTTTTGTGAGTGTAACAGGATGGCTTCAAAGTTCTTACATATTTTATTTTAGAATTTATTATTACTTCATTTAATTGGGACAGCTGCTTAATTGGGCCAAAATGGCTTAGTCCCATGTCCCAATTAAGCGGAATCCACTGTATACTATTATGGTTCATCCTATGGCGAATTTAGAAAAGGAAAGAAATTCCAAATTAAATTTTTAAATATGATTAGAAATCCAGATAATCAGGATTCAAATAAATTAGTTTATAATATTCTTTATAGAAAGTGTTTCTAAAAAATAAAAGCAAACAATAAGTCAAATAAGTAACATAAATCGTTTATTCAAAAACATTACACAAAACATTTTCGGCTATCCATAATACATGGATAGCCGAAAATGTTTTTGAATAAATGATTTATCTTACTTATTTGGATTATTGTTTGCTTTTATTTAATATCTAAAGTAAGAAGTTTATCAATATGAATTATGCAGAGCCAGCTTCTAAAAAACATTTGCATTATAATTGAGCAAATTTTCAGAATATTAAAACTATAAATTTGGGAATAAAATATAATTATTTGACACAAAGCAACATTAGTATTCTACATTACGTATACATGTAGTCCTTGACCATATTGAATATATATATATATATGACTATATGAGACATATTCCTGTTTTTAATAAAATAATAGATGAGGAAAATAAAATTGCTAGATTAGACTAATAATTAAAATATAAATTTAAATATAGTATTAAATATATATTTTTCTAGTGATATTCATTTTTTTAGCTCCATAAAAAGTTTCCTGATCGACTGTTGAGTACAGCACATTAGTCATGGAACAAGAATTATTAGATAATTATAGAGGGAAAGTAAAATTTTTGGATGCATAAGGAAAATGTAATCACAATAAGACAGTTTATGTATCCACTATAGCGTAAAGGTTGTATAAATGATATAGTATATCAACATAGTAATATAATAGATAATAAATACGTTATCATTTTATATTTGTTTCCTTAAAATGTTCTGACAAACGATTTGTTAATATTTTCTTTCTTTTTTTATAAAAAGATGAGCTTGTTTTCAATATGTCTGTCGATTTGGCTATCTTCAAAATATCTCAAGAACCATGCACAACAAAGTATACAAATTTTGAGGAATTATTCTTTATTAACCAATGTCTGTTAATTTTCCGATTCCTATACGATTCCGTTATAAAATGACAATCATTTTAAACTAAACGTCAGTGTCTTTGAAATAATTTTTTGATGTATGAGTGATTTGAATTCATTTGAAAGTTTCTGTTATAATTTTGCAAAACTGGTTTATTGTTTTGTCCATTTGCCAAATATTTCATAAACAAAACAACATAAGAATATGCAAATTTCAAGAAATAGTTTCTTCTTGCACAAGCTATAAATATATAGCTTATGTGTATATATTATGAGTTATGTATTTGTTCCAGCCAATCAAGCTCGTGGAAAGTGAAATTATGATATTTTTCATTGTAAAATAGAAATAAATGAAATATAACAGAGATTAAGTTAACATACCAGTTTCGCATTTATTTGCATTTCGCTTTCGAAAATTGATTCAATTCTCATATAAAATATGTTTGCGATGCTCGGCAGTACATTTTTGAGCAATTCTTTTCTACTATACAAAAAATAATGTTCGAGAAAGATCTCGTTAATTTTTTCATTGTTGTTTTATGTCGCTTTCTAATAGGAGGTTTCTATATGGTCGAGCATTCCAGTACCCATTACTGGTCAAGCACACTCCTGGAAGGATCAACTATTTAGGATTCAACAGCCAGATTCGAACCCCTTCTGCAAAACTTTTGAAAATGTGGGACCTAAGAATTGAAACTAGCACGCTTCCACTGCGGCGATTTGGCTGAAGATCTCATTTATTAGAGACACAGAGTCTTCAACAATATCAGTCTACCCGATGGCCGCAATGGAAGCATACTGTGCTTCTACCCAGAATGATTCGTATTCAATTCCCAGATCTCACATCTCCAATTTTTTACAGGGGCGTCCCGACCGATTTGTTGAACTCTCATCCACCACTTTACGACTGACCTCATCAGATGTGGTGGACACCGGGATCAGCCCGAGGAAAAGCGGAGCCCAGTGCAAAGTTGTCGTGTGGGGACCTTTTAATGATGCCAGAATGGTTGATAGAATGTCTTGTGTTAAAATTAAGAACGTCGAAATCCTACTATTTCCTTAAAAATAACAACTATAAAACTTTGTCTGATCGCAACAAAAAAAAAAAAAAAACAGTTTCGAACAAGAATTGGATCATGCAGGATTGCGGGGCCTTGTGCGATCGGACCGTTCGAACCATCTTCCGGCCGGCCCTGGTAGGCACTGTAATGTTCGGTTGCTTGATACTCATCTTTAGTGGAAAGCAGCATAAAAGGATAAACACACATAAAAAATAGAAGGCAATAGCAGCCCGAGTTGCTATAAAATGGTTACTTTCTCCGTAAGAACAAATTCGTTTTATATTCGAGTCCATAGACCTTAGTTATTATTCCTAATTTTTCTTGAAAACTTTACTTTGAAATTAGATCCAGTTTAGCTAATGTACGAAACAAATAGTGATATAGGCACATGCCGGTATTAATGCCTAACAGTATTAATAATCTTAAATATCCCTTTACGTTTTTAAATGAAAAAAGCGTGCATATATAAATCACTATATATTAGAAATTTATTTAATATTTTTGACTTATCATGCTTTAAGCTTGAACGCTGATTTCTCCTACGATTATTTTATTATCATATTTCCTGTATTAGTAACAAAATAGCGAAAGAAAAAAGTCAGGAAGTTTTATATGATTTCAAAACCTGTTACAAACAGGTCACAAAAATAAAATTGGTAGAACTTTTATTTTATCAACAGACTGGTGAAGCAAGGAAGAATAGGAATTTCACTTGCTATATAATTCAGATCGTAAACTACAATTTCTATTTCGGAAAGAAATTTATATCTTATCTCTAATAAATTAGATTGCATTTAAATTTATAAATATTTTTATTCCTTTGATATTTACAAATTTTAAAAATTAAATAACATATAACTTTCAATAAACAACATAATTAGATAATGTTATAGATAATTTCAAAAATACAAAATAATTAAATAATTATTTCTTTAAATTTTAAAGAGAAATCGTTTCAATACGTGTTATAAAAATAATTCAGAATATGAATTATTTTCAATAGTCATACAGAAAAGTGAAATATTTAGGATGTTTTTTCAGATTAATTTAAAATCATTTTGCTATGTAAACTGTAAAATAACGTTGAATAATATCGAAAAAATTCCTGAATCTTACAACACTAAAGATTCTAGCGTAACACATTAGAATCTATTAATGGTTTTTACGGCTCATTATTTTTTTAATGATCTTTTTAATTTTGCTATGATAAGCCTTAAAAAAATAATAATAATGCCATGAAAAGTTATATACACTAAATAAACTTTATAATAATATAAATTTACTAATGAGTTTCGAGATTTTCTGTATTACTCTCAAAAAAAAAAAAAAATTCAATTGTGGACACAACTTTTCTTTATCTTGTTTATTACTGTATTAATTATTTCTTTTATTAAGGTTTATATGAAATTTGCTTAAAACTAATCTTGTTTTGATTAAAAGCGAAACATAATTAACCATTATTAATTACGCATTTAATTAAAACTGGATAAATATTTATAAGTAAATAAATTTTCATAATCATTGTACAGTAGACTCTCGATTTTACGAACTCGTACGGACCCCAAAAAAGTTCGTAAATGGGAATGGTATTAATTAACATTAGGGACTTTTTGGTATCAACTAAATATAAAAACGTGTAATTCGTAAATTGGAGGTTCATAAAAAATGCGAGTTTACTGTATATAATTTTATAGAAATAACTGAACAAATTTTTATGTAATCAAAAATTGATTGAAAAAAAAAAAAAAACCTGTTCAATATGTAAATTCATTAACTAACTTTTAATGTTATTAAAAAGTAATTTGTAAATCTCATAAAAGACTAGACTAGTAATAAGATAAAATTAGAATAATGCAATTTTTTAAAATACAAAAATTTAAATTTAAATTGTTGCGCTTCGAAGTAGGCCACCGAAATTATGCAATTTATCGAATTTATTCTGAGAAAAACTAAATCGTACTTCTTAGGAAAAATTAGTATATTTTTAAACTTTGTCATCTTTAAATTACTCTTTTATTTTTCTGCTTAAAAATTAATTTATTTTGCGCGCTTACTTCATCATTAAATAAAATAATTTTAATTATTAGATATTACGTCAACCAACCGAGAAATTTCAATTATAAATAAATTTTAATTTACTTTTCTAAAACATATAAAATTAAAACAATTTCTAAGATAATCATGCATTCCGGGATACGATGAGGAAGTTATTTTTGGTTCAAACATATTAAAGTTGGACACAAACTTTCTTATTTGAGATAATGGTTTTCATTTTGATTCTTATTTTCCTATAATTCTCTACTTATAATACTTAAAAGATGACTCACTCTAAATTACATGTCTAAACTTATTTTCGGGATCACAAACACAACAAATACAAATCTGTCAAGCGTAAAGTCTTCTTCGGGGCATGAATGTGACATATATTGTTATCCCAGGGGTTAGTATTCTGTTCCTCTTATATAATAATAAAACGAGAAAATAAAACAACGAAGTATATCTAATTAATTATTTGTAGAATTATAAAACAATGTTGTCGTTTTGGAATGTAAATTATTGTGTTAACGATACGATAAAAACTTTGTTTAATTATTAGCTTATATATTTTTGAACTGTTTATGATCGGCTATAATATTTAAATTGTGAGAATTGCTAATAGTTTTTTTTTTTTTTGCCTTTAAAAAATGTTAACTGTATCAGATGCTTGATTTTAGTTATAAGTTAAATCTAACATTATACTAGAATTTTTTTTTAATAGTTAACATGAAATAAAGATTCAGATTTTAGTCATGAATATCTTGTTGTTGTTATGTGCCATCAAGTCGAATTCGACTTCTGGTGACTGCGTGGACAAATCCTCTCCATTCAGACCTGCTTTTGGTCAGATTGACAGTTCTCTCAAAGTCATTCCGGTAGTTGTCTTGATCGTATCTATCCATCTTGTTCGTTGTCGTCCTCTTCTTCTGCTTCCCTCCCTCCACCTTTCCAAGCATAATCATCTTATGAATATCTTAGTAGATAATATTCTACTTTCTTAGCGAGTTGTCCAGATCACATATGAAGTCTGAAATCCTCTATTTTCAGAAAACCGTTTGTGAAGTTTTTTCTCTCACAGAATATATTCTTCTTAATTATTTAGACATATTTTGCGGTCTAAAAAAGGATTATGAAGTACTGTATTTATTTAGGCTGATGTCTCTTGATGTTTTTGTTGTCAAGAGAACTGATATTTAGCTTAGCATTTATTTATTTTAAGACAGTAGAGTAAAAGAAAAACTTTGAATAACAGTTAACCAACTCATTTTCAGCAAAAGAAACAAAAGAAAAAATAATAATAATTAAATTAACTACCATAAAAATAGAACGAAAAAAATATAAATTGCCTGCTTAGTTGTAATTATATTTTTGTATTTTTAAATATAACGATTTTTTATATCATTTGCATGTTTCTATATACGTAAGTTGTTTTATATGAGAAAAATTTTTCATTCTAAAGAACAGTTGTTTATTTGAAGTGGACATTCTACAATAAAATTTAAATATGCAAATTTAAAGCATGATGAGATTTTATGATAACATGCAGTGGTATAATTCTCTTTATTTAATTTCAGAATAATGTATACATAATGCACTATTTTCATATTTTTTATTTTTATAATGTTTTATTCTATTTTCTTATTATATACAGGGATAGATTTATGCACAGATTAGATAAATTACATCTTAGCGCCCCATATTTCATTAAAATAAATATTAATTGCATATGAGGGGATTTTTAAATGCTGTAACTTATGAGGCCACAATATATGCAAATCCAGCATGTTATCTATAATTATATTATAGATAACATGCATATTTCTACTAAAAATGCGGTAATTAATAAATAATTAGCTGTATAGCAACTTCTTTATTAATCATCATCTTTATTAATCAACTTACATTTTTTTGTAATATACAATTATAATACAAAAAAATCAAAATTAATAAAGTTATCATTCAATAAAAGGAAGATAAACATAAGTTCAATAAAATTATTATATTTAGATAAGTGACTTAAATAATATTGAATTTAAAGCTATGAATCATATTATTTTGTAAGATACTGATACTGTATATAGTTTTTTCTGGAGAAGTATAAATTCGAATACAGTACTTTGCACTTGAAAAATGAATATAAATATTTGAGTAATAGATTAAAACTCACATGCAATCTATTAATCAAATACTGTATTTATATTCATTTTCCCCATTTTTAAGTGTAATACTGTATTTGTACAGTGTTGCACTTGAGAAAATACTTTATTTTTTTTTTTAGAAGTAAAAAATAAAATATTCTATAAATACAAACTTTTAGAGTCTTTCACTGAATACGGAAATTATTAGCATTCAATAACTGAAGTACAATAATTAAAACTGGATATATGAAGGTCAGCAGCAGTCCAATGACTTTTGCCAACCTTGCAATAATAACTGTATTATTTATAATACAAGACAATTATTCTAATAGCGTCCTGTTATAAACAACACAATTACTTGTGAAAAAAGTCAGAGTGCCGTTTATTGGAATAATTACAGTAGATAGCTTGGAATCAGTCCCGTTCAGTTTTCTTCTTTATAATTTCATAAATTTTGCCAATAATTAACAGTGCGATTCAAAGAGGAAAAAAAAAAATTATATAAAAATTTCACTTCGCTTAAAGTGTAGTAGTTATGCTTGAATGACATATTCTAACCAACTGTTGAATTTAAGAAAAGTTTAAAATAAATAATAATAATAATAATAATTGATTCATAGCAAAAGTTATTTTTGCAAGTCTGGGATTAGTGCAAAATTAATGTAATATATTTTTTAGGCCATTTTTTACAAAAAAAGCTTGCAATCCTCTAACAAAACATCTCTGAGCAGTGAGCATTAAAATTGTGAGGATCATTCCATGTTATCCAAGAGGTTTACAACATATTTGTTAATTTGAAGTATCCATGTGAATTTGTTTCAATATGATGGATTAAAACATTAAGCTATGGATATCCGTGAAATTTTTTTTTACACAAAAATGATATAATTATTTGATAAGAATTTAGAAATGCTTTACAATAGTGTCTTATGCAAATATTTTTTCTTAATGTCCAGAGGCGGACCGTTAACTTTAGGGGCTCTGGGCTAACACTGCTTGGAGGCCTATTAAATTAACTCAAATTAACCTAACAGTGAGAGCTACGCTAAACTAACACGCTTTAGAGGAACTAGAGTTGCATCCCTATGGCAAGATTCGAGATTATCTGCTGCCAGTTTTCGCGGCACTGCGCTTAATCCAGGTATAATTATGTGACGACGCATTGAACGGCTAAGCGGTGCGATGATTTGACTTCGGTACGTCGCGCTACTGATAGATTGTGAAAACTCGCAACAGGTAATCTCGAATCCTGCCCGAAAAAAACTTTGTAAATTTATTTTTTCTTAAATTTTTAATTTAAATTGTTTTTTTATTTTTTGACCGCGAAGGGGGTCTTGGGCTGCAGCCCATAAAGACCATGCCTAAATCCGCCCCTGCTTATGTCTATATGTTAGATCGTTTATAAAAACTATCTCACTACTCACGCAATTTTATAAATTCATGCTATAAAATTTAAAAAACTAAACTTTAATAAATTTTATAGTAATTAAAATTTAATAATTTAAATTGTTTATTATTATTATTCTATTATAATAATTGATTTTTTTTGTATAGCGTTTTGATATCATTTAATATAAAAAAAAGCAGGAAATTAAATCATATAAAAAATATAACTGCTTATAGGCCTATAATATTTATAAAAGAATTAATTCCAATAAATTATTCAAATGAAGTAATTTTAATTATAAAAAATTGATCTATTATAATTTAAATTATCAATTTTAACTAATAATAAGAATTATTATAAGCTTTAAACGGAAACTGAAAATAAAAAAAATTAATATAGGGTATTAATTAAAAAAAAAAATTATGATTAGTGATTTTTCCGGAATTTTCAAACAATTTAATCGATCGATCTGATTTGAATAGATTAAGAAAAGAAATTAAAAGTCTAGAGAAAAGATTTAAATTTATATACAGTATATATATAAAATATAAATCAGTACAGTAATCGCAACAAAATATTTTTCAAAACTTTCTTCGACAGATTCAATGTATAGGCTTACTTAGAAAAATTATAATAAAAGTTAAATTATATGCCAGTCGATTACTTGAGAGATAAGAAATCTAGTTTGCTGTAAAGTTTTATATATGTTTTATAATACAGTAGTCTATTTAACATGTGAACAAAAAGATCTGAAATCATTCAACTGATGTAATTACTTTCTTAAATTTCTGTAAATTTCTGTTATTTCTATTCCTATCCTAAAAGTATGCAGACCTCAGTAATACTAATATTGTTTGTGAATAGTATTGATATTATTATATTCTATTTATTGGAAGATACTGTTTATTATTAGAATAATAAATAAATTAACAAAAATAAATATAACAGAAATAATGATAAACAGTATCTTCCAATAAATGACGCATAAAGTCGTGAAAAAATAATGAACAAACTTTTAATAAATGGTACATCTTTTTTGCACCACACAAGAATTTTAATTTAATAAATATTTTATTCATGCTTAAATTTTCAAATATATGACTAATTGTTTTTTTTGCATTGTTTTACATAAATAATATTGAAATTTCCATAAAAATTGAATTTTTTACGATGAATTTTAAATGAAAATCCTCAGTGTTGTTTAAAATATCCGTCTTCTTCTAATAAACATCATAGCAAATTAAAAATAATAAAAATAATTAGCGCATTTATAAGTCTACATATACGGCGGTGCTGGTAATTATTATATATATATATATTATCTATAAAGTTAATATTTCAAATTTCATTTCTATAATTTCAAATGTAACTAGTGTTACATAAAAATTTTAAAATATTGTGTATATTTAATCAAATAAAGAATATAAATCTTTTTAACTCTTAGTTATAATTTAATCTTTGTATATAAATGAAAAATTTATATTCTAATTTAGGCGATATTTTTACATATATATATTTTATTATGGATATTTAAAAATTCAAAAATCTTCCATTATTTAGTAAAAAATTTAGTAAAAGTGCTTTTATGCACACAAGTCAATACAAACAAACAAGTCTTTTTTAACAAGTGGCATTTTTACAATCGAAAATGTATTTTCTACAGGAAACAAAAAAGGGGAGAAGAGTTAACATATAATATTCTTACTTGCATTTGCAATTTAAAACTTTTATAGCTCCTTAAAACTTGCTATATTTACATCATATACGAATGTTACATTTAAACAAAACTGAAAAGTTCGAAAAGGATGATGATTAAATTGTTAAACTGTGAATTATATGTTCGACAAAATTTTATAATAGAAGAATAGGTTAAACGAGTTTAGCGTAGTCGAAATCGGTAGAAAGCAAACTGAAAAATAATCCGGATTTTTTGGAAATAAAAACAGACTTTTTCCTATTTGGTGGCTTCGAGTTGCCTGCCTCCTGAAAAACCAGTCTTACCTGTAGTCACGTGACGCACCGGTGGAAACAAGTGGACCCAATCACGAACAGTCAGTAAGTATCCCGTAAGTCGAAAGAAAAGCTAGCTACGAGGAACATCATCGGATTAACGATAAATAGTACCAAACTTTCATGTTTGAGTAATGTTGATCGGGGTGTTATTTTTGATTTGCTGTATTGGCAATTGTCTGGCTCACGTTGCTCTCACCTATCCACCTGCACGAAAATATGATTTGGATTTTCTCGATAACGGAAGAACTAAAGCACCATGCGGCATGCCAAAAGGTGAGTTATCTCTTCGTGATAATTAAATTAAAATCATATTTTTACGAATTATATTCACGAAAACGTTCTATTAGTTACAAATTTATGATTATTATTATTATCTTCAGCAATAATTTTTTGAGTAGAGTTTTAATATTAATTCACATTGAATCGATCGTAAACTAGATTTTGTAATGCTGTACCGAGTACAGTTATGTTGATTAAAATTAATATGTTATCAGATGAAAGATGGTCATAGAAATAATGCTTTATATCACGAATGAATGATTTATAGGACAAATTAAGCTCCATTAATTTCGCTAATATGGGTCACGCAGATCACAGAACGGTCTGAAAACGCAAATCGTAATGGACTCGACTGGATTCATTTCTACGACATTCACTAAAAACGTCTAGATTTGTTTTAATGATTTTTCACTCTAACATTTAGCCCTGTCTAATTTAAATGCAGTAGACAGTTCGCGAGCAATGTAGGTTTTTAGATCAGTTCTATGTCAAATATGTCAATACACCTTTTGATGATTACTCAAAGGAAAATCCTATTCATACAGATTATCTTAATGACAGAACATCTGATTATTTTCAATTGTTTACATGCAATTAGATATATCTTAACCCGCTTTACGATTGAACACCATCAAAGGATGCTTGTTAACAATGTGATAAGCTAATTCTGAAAGCATTTCAATCGCTATAACTCTGCCAGGTTTCATTATTCTCGTTTGGAGTATAAAAAATATAATAATTATATCAAATATTTTATTAAAATGATTTCTTTCGCGGTGCATCTCTCCTGTGATCTGGCAGAACGTTTTATTAAGCAGAGCGAAAAACGACTCCATTGCCACTTCAATGCCCCAGCAGATGCTACTCGAGCAAAACCAGACAGCCATTTCCGCCCAGTGATTTTAAGTTGGAGAATTTTTATTTTTTATTTTTATTCCGACACGTCGCCTTTTTCTTTATTTGGACATCAGGAAATGATTCTCTTCTCTAACTGAAGGTTAATGAATAAAAATCTATGCATAAGGGAGCTCAATAATAACTGGGACAATAATGAGGAAGATCTATTAATCTGAAGATTCGTGCATGACGTAAATGCTCTTCCCATTTTAGGTTATCCAACAAAATAAAAATAAAAAATATGCCGCTTTTGGCGAGAATCTTTCTCAACACGAAAGATGATGTAAGAACTTTTGTTAAGGCATTTTAATAGATTTTGCAATTCATTTCAATTAAATACCACATTAGGGTCAGTAATCTGAAGAATGAAAAATGCAATTATTTTCTTTCTTTCTAGGATTAAATTTTGTTCTAAGCGTTAAATAAGTAGATAAATTTGAATTATTGTCTTATTTCGACATACATATAAACAAAGAATTCTTATTAATGTACTTAAGTAGATAAAACTAAATTTCTCGAAGTTGTTTATTCGTATAATGAATTTTCACTTGTAATATTTAAAAATCGAGTTTTTTGTTTGCATTCAGTATGCGGATAACCTTGAATATTTTCTACGTTTCAACTGTTTAAATTTTACTACATATTTAACTTCACCTTGACTTCACGAAATATTTTACACTGACACAACTATATAAAAATTTTCTCAAATTGTATTGATGCCAAAAAGAAACTTTGGCTTGATTTTATTATTGCTGTTGTATTTTATGTTTTTATTTTTCACGTCGTAGCATCTAGGATTATTTATTATGGAAGGATTTTACGTATAAACTGTTCGATATCGAAAATGATGCCTGTCACTCAGTGACACTTCCTGCTACCTTGAAGCAGCAGTGCATCTTTTTTTTTTATGCACGTCTGAAACTTCTTGCCACCAAAGCGTGACTGCATTTTCCATCTGACGGATATCTCGACTCACTTTAACTTTATTCGACGCTGCGTGCCCGGTTTTGCGATTAAAATTTTAGCAATCAATCATTTTATGAATATGATGTTTATCCATTCAAGGAGGAAGAGAAAAAGACCATTTTTTATTTTTATTTTAAAGCTTATGCATTGGATCGTTATAGAGTTGTGAAGGAATGTAATCTTTGTTTTTTGGTCAACGTTTTGCGCCAGTTTCTCCGTGGAAGTGAGTCCGCTGTCGTTCGACCGGTCTTTCGACTGGTTCACCTCCATGACACACCCTTTCAAGGAAACTAATAAAGTTCTCGTATCATAAACAGAAAAATTCGATAATATTTTTATATTAGTAAGAATAAATAAGATTTCTAGTTTGAATAAATAGTTATACATTCTTTAATATTCATTCATTTAGTACGTGTCTATACTTACGAGTACATTCTTTGTTTTGATACTTCTTCCAGATTCGTGTTACTTCCTAAGTACTGTATATATACATATAAAACATTTCTTTGGCTTATTTAACTTTAGAATATTATTTAAATATCGCATTTCGAAACGTTTCGTGCAATATTTCTGTAGTAAAATTATAAAAATAATAATCATTTAGCAAAAACTGACGTATTCTTGTTTTTAAAGTAGGTCATGGCATATAACTACTTACGTAGGTTTGACAGCAATACTTATAGGGAAATCCTTTAACAATATTAATATTAAAGTAGAAAAAATGCGAAAAATAATATTGGAAAATATTTACAAGTTCATATTTTTAAATTTGAATAATTTTGTTTCGTGATAAAAACCCGAAAGTTTCGTCCTCTTTCTTTTATAGGCTATCGAAAAATCTTTACATAGAATCACGCAAATTTTTATTATTCTGTTTTTATTCTCTGGAACTGTTTATTCTATTTACTTAGCATATTTTTTTTTCTATGTAAAGACAATAGTTTTATTTTTTTTTTCATTCGTATTATGAAATATCCGTAACATAAGCCCCGTTTATAACAAAGACGAATTAACGGTTTTGTTCGTTCTTTATAAACAGTTGCCAAAAATTACGTAATTTAACTATTTAAATAAGGACTTAGATTTAAATGATTACATTCTAAGGAAAGTTAGATTCATGCTGTCAACGATTGCATCCGAAAAATGCTATTCAGTAATTATTTATTTAATGTTTTATCGGACTGTTGATCTAACTCTGCCATTAAGTTTATTATCTTCACATCTTTTCGCACATAAGCTTGACAATAACATTTGAGCGATAGATTATTCATTAATATGCAATCCTTCATTGTTATCGGAACGAAAATAATAATTCTGAAATGAATTATTAATCAAATCTGGTTTAAAGGAACAATCATTATTGAAGATCTGAAATCTTTGGGATCTTCAACAATGGATCATCTTTTTGATTAGAATTGATTTTATAAATTAAAAAATATATATATATTTCGGTTTCTGGAATAGAGAACAATAAAGTTGAGTAATCTTTCAGGCCTGAATTAATTAATATAATTAAAAAATAGATAAAATTATTATTAATCGCTAATAATTTATCAGAAATGGTTTGGTAGATTGCAAAATAAACTAATGGAATAAATATTTTTCTACTGCAATTTATGTTTACTTAGCATGATATTATTATTAAAAATCGATTCACTGAAGGCATGTAGACCGTGATAATATTTTTAATTTACTAAATATTTAAATTTACTTATTTGAAATATTAATTGATGTTCAGAACGCAAAAAATATAAAATAATTTCTGTAATCTTTAAATTATATTCTAGCATGCCTTATTTTAAACCAATATCGTTCGTATTTATCGTAAAAAATTTTTATAAAATTTTCTCAGAGAAAGGAATTTTTTATAAATGTTTCACTTTCGAATATATACAACAGTAGCGACTATAATCGGCTTTCCAAAATCCGGAAATCCGTATATATTTATTTAAACTGCTGAATTTCCACAAATATAAATCATATCATAATTTAAAATAAGAATACTATTGATAATATCTTTTATTGTGCGTAATTTGGTAAATAAAACACATTTTATTGCTATTCTTTTATTATTTATGCATCATTCACTATTATTCGTTTATATGAGTATCTAAAATTTAGAAATTCTTAGATCCCAACTTAATAAGGTAGATAATGTGAATGTAGAATAAAAGCGTAGGAACATGAGGAACATACAGTAATAAATTTGCATATCTTTACCTCGCGGAATTAACCATGACCTATGAAAATTCTTAGATTTATACGCAATGAATATGAGCAAATTTTTTTAAACGGAATTACCAGTTATCTAAGAGAATTCTTAAGTAGGTCACAATGAATGATTCATTTATCTAATAGAATTAAGTTTCTACTATAGGATTAAATTTTTGAACAGTTTCCAGCTTAAAACAATCTCGGCAAACTCGTAATATTAATATTTTAACTGATCAATTTTTAATTTTAAACTTATTTAAATTTGAATGCTTTAAACCAATCAATTAATAATCAATATTTAATTTAAAGAAAAAGATATCAAATTGCTAATAATTTGATATCTTATTATGCTCACGTAAGTGGAAAGTACTGTATGTACTGTACATAGAAAGCCACGAATTCTAACTCAATAATTCTTTCGATGCTGATGAATACATTTTAATTTCTATTTTTGGAATTAATTAAAATTCAATTAAAAATAGAAATAAATAAGAAAAGATTAAAAGCTATTTATTATCCAATTATAATTATATTTTGCTATTTAAAATTGAATCGATGTATTTTTGAAATTTTTTTATGTACTGCATTTTGTGTAGTCCGGTAATAGAATAACTTTTGATCAAATTTTTAAATTTATTTATATTATTAATTAATAATTTATTGATTCATATTTGTCTCTTCTTCCATTCATCAGCATTTAATTTTTTTATAACCAAATTCTATCGCCATATTAACTAAATTTATCTTATAGCCAATGCCATTGCCTTTATTTTTCATTCATATTCATATAGATTTCATAAATATTTTATTTAATTTAAATTCGTTATAACTTAGCAGATTCACGAATATTCTGCATGTCATATATCTTTCTTACAAAAATATCGTGCTAATTTTTTTTTATATCTATAAATAGAAGCGCTAGTTTTATCAAAAGATATAAAGAAAACATTAGAAGCTTTAAATAATGCTTCTAGTTTTCGAAAAGTAGTTCTAAGGAAGTCTATCGTTAGTAGTTCACGATCTATTAAATTTTCTGCTAAATACAGTAATACCCCGAAGTTACGCGATAGGTGGGACCGACGAAAATCGCGTAAATCGAATTCGCGTAAGTAGGAGTACAACTTTGCATATAAATTTGGTTTAATTGGGACCAAGGACTAAAAAAAAACACTAGTTTAGAAGAAAAATACTTAATAAAATTGCAGTTCTTTATACATATTAATACAAAATATTAAAAAGAAAATGAGTTACGTAAAAAGTAAATCCATTTTTACATCACACCAGCATTTTTTCCATCTCAGCAATAATACCATGACGTTTACGAATTATGCCTGAATCAAAGGATTGAGCATTTTTCACAGTATCGAGAATTCTTTCATTATCTTTTGTGATTGTGCTTACTGTGAATTCCGGTAGCTCAAACTTTTTTGCCAATTCACAAATTTTCTTTCTGTTAACAAAATCCTTGATAATGTTAAGTTTACATTCCAAAAATATTGTTTTCTTTTCTTACTAGGGCAGGAGAATCAGGATTTACTTCTTTTTGGACGATATAGTTTTTTTAAAGGTTTAGAAAACATATAACAAAACAATCTTAACTTTCGTCGATCGTAGAATGGTAATCGTGCAGGTAGAGTTCACGCGAAACGCGTGTAATGCGTGTCACAGCGAGATAGCGTGCAGCAGTGTTGCCAAACGAAAAATCAAGAACCGCGTAACTCCGAGTTCGCGTAAGTCGGAGTATTACTGTAATTTTTACGGACATAAATACAAGATGAAGAAAAACTTCGTCGTAATATTTTGTGTACTGATAGGGGACCTCGAAACAAGTCAAAAATGTCTAATGAACATATGGTCTAAATGGCACTGTTTTCGAGTTATAACTGTTTAAAGCTAGCCAATCACCATGTAGTTTACAAAGCGTCACGACGCGTTGCATTGCGTCGCTCTCTTACTGACTACCAGGTTAATAAGAAGGCGAGCGACGCAATGCGATACTAGTTTCCATACAGTAACTCATTCTAATTATTATTAAACAAACAAAAATTGCATTGTATATTCAAACACACGTACTAAATAATAATTAGTGCGGCTTTTTTTAATGAGTTTATCCCAAAAAGTACGAGGTTCGAAAGTAAATTTTTTTACTGTACGATGCTTTATTGTTACTTCGCTTAGCAGTTTTGTCACAGTACAGTAAAAGATGCGATTTCTTTTATAACTTTTAGCGATTAAAGTAAGTTTAATTGGGTTTCAAATTCAACAATAGCAGATATGAAATTAATCCTCGATCTAATTTTAAACAAAGAAGAAACTATCGGAAGATTAGTGCGGCTTTTTTTAATGAGTTTATCCCAAAAAGTACGAGGTTCGAAAGTAAATTTACCATTTTAAGAAGTATTGTTACTTCGCTTAGCAGTTTTGTCACAGTACAGTAAAAGATGCGATTTCTTTTATAACTTTTAGCGATTAAAGTAAGTTTAATTGGGTTTCAAATTCAACAATAGCAGATATGAAATTAATCCTCGATCTAATTTTAAACAAAGAAGAAACTATCGGAAGTGTATGAAGGGCCTCAAAGGTTCAATTGGCATACAACAGTTGTGATATGTGGGAAGCTAAAATCGCCAGTGTTGCGGAACTACGAAGAGGATTAACGCACTGGTTGAACCTGTTTTGTCTATTATTACTTTGTTTTAATTTCTATAGCCCCCTAAACTAGCCCCTTAATGTTTTTAATGCCCTCCAAAAACGAAATAAAATCAAAACGATACAATTGCGTGTTGTCATACTAGTTAAGAAAACAAAATACTGTTTATTGGATTAATAAAACTCAAAATATTTTATTTGATTTTCCCCTTTTATTGCTCTCATTTTTTTTAATCCACGAAAAATTCCAGTTATGTTGTCATTTATAACAATAAGAGAATGGGAAAATGAGCTGTTCTTATTTTTTATAAAATGAAAAGTTTTTGTGGGGTTATTTGCCTCAAAAATGAAAAGTATAAACAATAGTTAGCCTACTACTGTACTGTATCTTAAGCGAAGCAAAATTGTCATCAGCAAAAAAATCGCATTTCCTAAGGCAACAGTAAACAATTTTAATGGAATTTTAAACTTTGAAAGAAATCAAAGGCCTAAAGGTATTTAAAAATGATAGGTGGGTGACAGAAATGTCTTTGACCTCACTGAATTTTTATTAATATTCGAATTTAAATATCAATGTAGTCACTAATGTAATTTTAATGATAACTTTATGTCATCTGGACGATTTATAAATAAAAATTATGCTAATTTTTAATTAATTTCGTCATAATTACTCTAGGTGTAATTACCTTTCGAATTATATTATTGGCATGCTTAGAATATTTTTAGTATTTCTGCAGAAGTTTAAAAACTAAAAAAAACTGATTATTTATATATATTTATTTATAATTTTTACATATAAAAT